>CM037585.1:129018790-129178924 GCA_021018995.1 Chloranthus sessilifolius | reverse complement strand
ACTTTCCGGAACATTATATTGTATGGTAGTCACCTTTTAGCAAACAGGAGTAGAGGTAGCTAACCGCCCTAATCAACTAAATAAACTAAGGGCTCGGATCTCGATCTTGAACTGCTGAAAATGCGTCTTAGTCAAAGCCCACTCTAAACCTATAATAGTTTTGAGACTTGGGCGGTACCAGAAGCATGGGAAAAACAGTGTCAAAGCAATGGTGGAAAAATTGAAGTTACAGGTGAAAAAATTTTATAAACCATACAAGGTTGCATCGTTATCTATGGAGGGGAAATTGTGGTAAAAAAATAAGTGCTTGGGGATATTTTTGATTGGGTCAACTTATGAAGAGGAGTTATGGTGCGACAGAATTCCGATGAACGCATGCCATATCTTATTGGGGCGACCTTGGCAATTTGACCGTGACATTACCTTTCATAGGGCGAAGAATATTTACACCTTCACCAAAGATGGTAAAAGTGTGACATTGTTGCCTCAATGTGAGGTCACACGAGTTATCCAACGTGAAGACAATTTGATTGGATCAAAATCCCTGCCAGAGAATGGATGGTGATCTGAAAAATCATAACTTTAGACAAAAATGTAAATAAAGAGAAATTTGTTAAAAGGCGCACGCTTCATGTTGAAGTTGCTTGAACATATGTTCAACAATATGGGTTTTGAGGATGACTCTAAAGCAACCATATGATTGATTTGTTGAAATTGTATATGCTGGATTTATACATAAAGCTTGCACTTGCTAGGTCACCTTAGAGAGAACAATTATATTCATTTGGGTAGTATTAACTGAATGTATATATATATATATATATATATATATATATATATATATATATATATATATATATATATATATATATATATACACACACACACACACACACACACACACACACACATGTTTATAGGAGGCCTAAAGAATGATGATCCATGTCATAACATGCTATCCAGTTATTTATATCTTCCAAAAGAAAAAAACTACCATTTTTGTACAATATAATTGGTTGGTAGATTACGTAGATCGGAAAAAATAATGTATTATATTAGTATTTATCCAGAAAAACAGTAATCATAGCTGATATCATTACTTATTAGAAGATATAATTTCTTATTCTTTTTTTTTTTTAATTCGAAAGTAAAGAAGTGACGGGGACCGCCAAGATCAAGAGCCGAGTTGGGTCGCAACAAATTTCTAACGCAAGAAAAAATGAAAAGGGAATCAGAATCAGGCTTAAAGAAGCAAAATCAGCGTGTGCTGGAGCAATGCCAGTCAATCGATCAACTCTGGGAATTCGATCGATTGACTGTGGCCTGTGAGGAAATAATCCTGGCGACATATATATAAGTCAATCGATCGAATACCAAAATTCAATCGATTGACTGCGTCAGAATTTGAATATTTAAGGGCATGCTTGTCTTTGTTTTAGGGTTTTATTTTTCTTTTGTGAAGCCTCTTATACAAGGTCTCTAAACAAACATTGTAATTAGTTATTGATTATGAATGAAAGTTATTGCTAGTGTGCTTGAGATGAGCCATTGTTGAAGAGTGATTCTTCTTCGCTTCCTGAGAAGGGTTTGGTGTGAAGCCCAAAATCTATCTTCTACCTATTGCTTCAATTTTTATTTTCTTTCTTTGCTTGTTTTGATCCCATAAACCATAAATCCAACCATATCCTTTTTCCAAAACCCCCAAAATCAGAACCATTGATTCAAACCAATCTCATAAATCCCTAATTCTGTCACCCAACCAGAAATACCCCGAAATTCAAAACCCAACGATCCATTAGAACCATTGAATCAATCTGATTCAAACCCTAGATCTTATACGAGCCGTCAACCAATCCTAATTAGAACCCCTTAGAGGACTCATGATCCCATCATTGAATCCTAAGCGGCGCCCTAATCTGGAAAAGCTAGAGTTCTACCTCTAGAACCAATCTATACCGCGAATCTAACGGATCTAGCGCACGGACCGGACCCTACTCAAATCTAGCGCGATTTTCCCAATGGAAAACTACGAAACCCGAAGGTATCCGCATTATTTTCAGGTTTATTGTTTAATTTCGGCAATTAATTAAATCATAGCATTCACTTAGTTTAGGGTTCTTGTGCCACATTAAGAAGATAATACAATCTAATAGTGGGATTTTTAGTAATAAATTATTGACGTGTGTCTGTGTGTGAGCATCTAAAAACGTTTCCCCTGGCACCAAACACCTTGTTTTGGTGCCACGTGGACCAATGGGACATTGCATAGATCAATTAAAAAATAAAATAAATCTGATATCCACCTTATGAAGTAGTCCTTTGGAAGTGGCTGATAAAATATATTTGCCATGGAAGTTGAAATTTATCAACGGGGGGACCTGAGTTTCAAATCCCCCCCCCCCCTTGAGGCTACTCTAGGGATTTATACCTACATGTGCTAACTTGGGGCGCGCACATGCCGCTGGGATTAATCGGACGCTCTTAAGAGGCCCCAAGTATCAAAATTTCGGCCGAAATTATCGGTTTCGGTCCCCAACAAAACAATAATTTGAGCCAAAATTTCGGTCCAAATTTGTATGGGACCCAAAATTTCGGTTTTCGGCCAAAATTTTACCCGAAGTTTTGATCCTTGAGAGGCCCAGACACCCAGACACCCAGGTTATATATATATATATATATATATATATATATATATATATATATATATATATATATATTGCGAGTGTATATATATAGCTCATACCAAAGGGACAATTCAAAGTGCACTACATATTGCCAGTTATCAGCGTGGACAATGTTGGAATTATTGGTTTGAGTAGTTGAATGGTTACAATTCACCCATAATAAGAATTTACTAGCTCACTTGGGAGTCCTCGCCATTGAAATGGAAGACCGAGGAACATCATGGATACTTGACATACACATCAATGCCCAGATTGTTCATAATCACATGAAATCTGTCAAGGTTTGAAGATCAGATCTTTAGATCATATCATTATTGGAAATTATACATTGAAATAGCATTTCTTCTTCCCAGGGTAAGATTTTCTTCAACTAATAGCATGTGATGAGGTGAAAACAGTTGTGTTTATTATTACTAACACGTCCTGCAAATTGTTGAACAGGTATTTGGGTATACATATGAGTTCCACAATTACCGTTTCTTGGCAAGCCAACCCGGGCTTCCATTTGAAGTCGAAGTTATGTGATTATATGCGACCAAAGTGCCACCCAATATTCTATGATTCCAACATCAACTCTCCATCCATTGTTAGATTGAATGCTTACCAGGCTTTTCTACTGTGTGCAATGAAGTTCCACTGCTTTGTTCGAGCAATGCCAAAGACTGGCCGTCTCTGCCCAAATAAATATCTTGAGATAATTCGAAGGTCTATAAGGTACGGTATATCTGTTTTTTTTAGGTATGTACGGTATTTCTCTTACGAATACATTATATAGGAATCCTTTCTAACAGCAACAGAATTTATTTGGCCTAACAAAATTCTAATCCCAAAAAATAAAGCAAGATTTCTCGGGTACCAAGAAGTTCATCTCATCTCTATCACCTTCATTATTTGTTGCTGCAGTATCCTATTCAGTTATGGTTTTTAGGTCCACCCTTTCATTCAATGTTTTGAAAACCAAACTGTACTGGTCGGTTTGACTGGAACCCGCATTCCAGTTAGAATAGCAGTTTTTTAGGACTGAACCGGTGGACGGTTTTTCATTTGGTGTAGTGTTTTTTTTTTTTTAGAGGAATTAGATCAATTGCATTAATCTAAATCATTTGCTACATAGATTTTGATTTGTTCTAGGGCATCGTCACCACACCAGATTTTACATTGCTCAACATTTAGACCTATTTTTGACAACCAATTAGCCACAGAATTGGCATCTCTGTTAACTAAGTTCCACTTGATGGATCTAAACTCCTTGGTCCGATTATTGATCTCTTTGAAGATGGGGCCCAGAATCGAGGAATCCATATCTTCCCTGGTTATGGAATTTATAGCATTTGATGAATCTCCTTCGATTATAATATTCTGCAGGTTATGGCTCGAGGCTAGTTGAATACCATGGAGAAAGGCCAAGGCTTCAGCATGATCTAGGGAAGACACGTGAGGATGTCAGTTGGCCAATGAAGAAACTAGAAAACCTTTATCATTTTTTATGGCCACACCAAAACCGCCCGACTTAGAATTTCTGCACCAAGCCCCATCACAATTAACTTTGAAAGAGTTAATTGGGGTAGGTTTCCACCTTTTGGGCGAGTTGGAAGCGACGGCTAAGTTGTTGTGGATAGGTAGGGCCTTGGCAATTCGGAATTCTCGTAAGTAGTTTTCGGCTTCTTTCACTGCAAGGGAAATATTAAGCACACACGTTCCCGAATTAATATGGTTTCTATAATTCCATATGGCCCAAGCAATCATAAAAAAATCTTCGATTGTGTCATTGCCTAGCAAAGAGTGAATTCGAAGCATCCAATCGGTAAAATATAAAGCAGGGGACGCTTTGCTATAAAGGCCAAGGGAGGATGCAAACCAGAATTGTTCAGCGGTGGTGCAATCCTTGAGGGAGTGGCTCAATGTTTTTGGGGCTTCTCCACAAACAGGGCAACAGGAGTCGATATGTAGCATTCTCTTTTGAATATTTACCCGAGTGGGGAGGAGATCATTGCAAGCACACCACATGACCATTTTGATTTTGTTTGGGACTCTACTATTCCAGATGATATCCCAAGTTTTTGAATCAGAGCCGGAACTGGTAGAGGCCTGAGAGAATGGGTCATGATAGTTTTTTAGGGTAATAGGCTGACTTAACTGTGAATTTTCCTTTTTTATCAAAAGCCCACGCTATTTGATCTTCTTTATCATGAGAACTTAAAGGGATGCAAAGTATTTCTTTTGCATCATCTTCCATAAAATATTGGTGAATAAGTTCTTCATTCCAATGCCGAGGATGTTGGAGGAGAATATTATTGACCCATCTAATCGGCTGGCCAAAGAACGGGGTAATGGGTTTAAAGGTATTCGATCTTGGTATCCAGCGATCCTCCCATATATCAGTGTTTTTACCGTCCCCTATCCTGTGAAGCAAGCCTTTGTACATGATCTTCTTGACTCGAAGGCTTCGCCAAGTATACGAGGGGTTATGGCGAACTTTTGCGTTCATGAGAGATGTATACGGAAAATATTTAGCCTTTAGCAGCCGAGCCGTGAAAGAATTAGGGCACTCAGTAATGCGCCAAACCTGTTTAGCAAGCAACGCATCATTAAAGGCCTTAAAATTTTTGAACCCCAAGCCCCTCATAAATTTTGACTTGCACAGATTATCCCAACTCCTCCAATGAATACCATTAGTTTTATCATTTTTACTCCATCAAAATCGGGCAATGAGCATTGTGATTTGGTGAATGAGGCCGTTAGGTATCTTGAAGCAACTCATAGTGTAAATTGGGATTGCTTGAGCGACAGCTTTGATTAGTTTCTCTTTACCGGCAGATGAGAGGAGCTTTTCTTTCCAGCCTTGTAGTTTACTCCATATTCGATCTTCTATGTTGCCAAAGACTTGAGATTTTGATCTTCCAATACTCGTTGGTAAGCCCAAATATTTGTCCAAAGGTTTCTCGCTTTTGATGCCTCGCACTTGACAGATATGTGTTTTAGAAGAACTAGAAACTGTTTTGCCAAAGGAGATCGATGATTTTTCATAGTTTATTTGTTGTCCGGAGGAAGCCTCGTAGATGGTGAGGATGTTGGCAAGTTCTGCACATTCATTCACTGAAGCCTTGATATACAACATGCTATCATCTGCAAAAAATAAATGTGAGAGTATATGAGCCTGTTTACAAGGTTTTAAACTCGAAATTTTTTTTGACTTGACCGATTTATCTATCAAAGCAGAAAAGACTTCCAAACAGAGGATGAAATGGTACGGGGAAAGGGGGTCCCCCTGTCTAAGACCCCTACATGGGATAATGTGACCCGATATTTTACCATTTATTAGGAAAGAGTAAGATACCGACTTGATGCAACCCATGATTAAGGAAACCCATTTGTCATTGAAACCCATTTTTTTCAAAAAAGCTTCAAGAAATACCCATTCGACTCGATCATAGGCTTTCCTCATGTTGAGTTTGATGGCACATCCTCTAGCAGATTTATTTGAACTCGAATTTAGGAAATGATTGGCTTCAAAGGCCGCTAAGACATTGTCTGTGATGAGCGACTCGGGACGAAAGCACTCTGGGAATAGGAAATAACTTTTGAGAGGATGGTTTTGAGTCTGTTGGCCAATACTTTCGCAATAATTTTGTATATGACATTGCAGAGACTAATTGGGCGAAAAT
This sequence comes from Chloranthus sessilifolius, assembly GCA_021018995.1. NCBI lineage: Eukaryota > Viridiplantae > Streptophyta > Magnoliopsida > Chloranthales > Chloranthaceae > Chloranthus > Chloranthus sessilifolius. The sequence goes on along the minus strand of CM037585.1, from coordinate 129,172,575 downwards.
CAGATACTTTTGATGGAATTTTTATTTTTGGGATCAAGATAATATTTGTTCGGTTAATAGAAGATAAATCAACCGATCCATTTAAATAACTTTAAATTGTACTAGATACTGAATGACCAACAATGGACTAGTACTTTTGGAAGAAAATCGGGGGGTATACCATCAGGACCGGGGGCAGAGAGCAATTTCATCTGTTTGATAGCTTTGATGACCTTGGATTCCGTGAATGGTTGAGACAAGTATTGATTTTGAAATGGGTTCACTTTAGGATTTACAGCTTCCAAAGCCTCATCAATGCGGCTTGGGTTGGATGAAGTGAAGAGATCTTGGTAGTAGTCTCGGACTTCTTGAAAGATCAACGTTTCAGAATCAACCCAGACACCTTCACGATTGAACAAACTAGAGATCTTGTTCCGTTTTCTCCTTTGAGAAGCTTTTGCATGGAAAAAATCAGAGTTTCTGTCGCCCTCCTTTAGCCATAATTCCTTCAATCGTTGTCGCCATAGAATCTCCTGTCTTTTATACAATTCATTTACTTCAAGCCTTAGCTTCTTTTGGATGGACCCCGGGGGAGTGGATTGAAGTAGTTTGGCTTTTTCAAAGATCATTTTTCGAACAGTGCCAAAACTCAGACGATCCCATCGCTTGAGTTCTCCGGAGAGACATTCGATAGTTTATGAATGGAACTAAAGTGGCCCAAAAATCCTTCATTGGTGGATCTTAACCTTCCAATATATGCACGGAGTTAGAGGGTAGTTAATATATTTTTTACGGTAGAATTTAAAGTGCACCAGTTGGATGATTACAATCCTCTAAAAATCCAGTGTGCGGCACATGGCTAAAGGGTGGACGGTCATGCCACAATCTGTTTAAAGGTGGTCACAGGAGTTGCTCTCTTTTTTTTTGATAACCGAGTTGCTCTCTTTTTATTTTTACTTTCATTGCCCAAAAATAGTATAGTAGAGAATCTGAACCAAGATCTCCTTTGTTTGAAGTAAACCTCCTAACCAACAAGTCCCAACATGGTTGTTTTTTTTACATACAACACTTAATTTTTACACATTTAAAATCAAGATTATAAAAAATATGATACAATATTATAGACTTATTATTTCCTTTCACCAACTCACTTTTTTTTATCCGGAGCCTGCCCTGTCAATCCTGGTTGGAGCTAATCCAACCAGACTGGTGCCCTTGCTGGTTCGGTATCCGGTCTGGTTTTAAAACATTGCTTTCATCATACTTTACCAAAATTGGCGTTTTTCTAGAGAAAAAAAAACTCATTTAAAATTGCATTTTTTATGAAACATCAGAAACCGTATAAAATGCATTTTTTTTTCAAAATATTATTTTATTTTTAAAAATAATCACGATTTTTCGTCTTAAGAATTTGCCAATTTCTTCACGTTTTTTTGCCTTCCCAATTTTTTCCCAAATACTGAGTTGGTAAGTATGGCTTTCATTCACTATCTTACTGTAATTGTGACCGTTGATTTCGTACTTATCGCAGATACATGTCCAATCTAATCAAGAAAAGGATGAACACCATGAAGTGTACATCTAATCTCCATCCGATTCTACGACTGAAGAAAAATGAAGTCGAATGGCTTGGGCTTAATGCGTATATTCGGGTACTGAGGAAGAAACAATCAAGGTACAGGGAGCTGCTGTCACTATTGAGATGCAGGGTTCGGTCCTATGGAAGGATGGAGGATACTTCATCTCACTTGAAATATGCAGTTGATGATACCCACTCCTCCATGTTTTGGAAAATGGAGTACTAGATGGTAGTGAGGGAAACTGTTTTTTAATTGCGGTTAACTAACCAGTTTTTTGTTGATCTGATTGAAATTTGAAACGATCATTATCTGAGAAAGGGCTCAGATCCGGTGTCTTTCATATTAATTCAAAATTTATACAAGCCCAGCAGCCTTACAATTGCTGCACATGGTATCAAATATCGGCCGATATCAATACGTAATGGTTTTTCGGCAAACTGATACGTATCGGTATCGGCTGATTCGTATCAATCGTCCAAGGACCGATACCTGATACTGATTTTGTTACCTCAATCCAAACCATCCAGGTCTAAGGGGTATCCGAGGGTGCTATAAACTGTGAAAATCGGGGAGTTTCAAGGTGCCTCACAATGTCAAGTGTGTATAGGTCCTTATTGGTCGGGTTAGCCCCCACCTAATATAATATTATTGCCTGATTTGATATATGGTCAAATATCAGGTCATATGTGATTTGGTGGCTTATATGAATTAGAAAAAATCTCAAAAATACAGTCAGTTAAAAAACATTATGATTAGTTTTAAAATAATTTCTTATCACAAAAATACCCTCAATGGTGTCAATCGGTTTGGCCGTTAAATCCTTGGTCTCTAGCCTCAACCACTAGCAATCATTTTAAATGGAAGTTATTTTATTTGAAATTTCAGCAACCCAATTTGGACCCTAAATTTGTTGACCAATCGGAAGAAAGGGTTTGGTCATTTGGTCAAATACATCTACTTGAACAACATTTGGCTATATCCCATCTGAATGTGGTCCCCCAATGGATTGGGAAGTCGACATCAATGGATATGTTTTGTCAAATGCCGATAGGGATGGTTTGAGAATCACAAAGGCAGAGCCTCAATAGATGGGACCAGGCAATGATAATGATCACAGATTGATTGGGATGGATGGTGATGCTTTGTAAAATTTTCTTGTCTGCATAAAGGGTTGGTATTGATGTAATGGTGCGCTTTATGCTTTATCAAATGCACACTAGTGTGAATTTGTGGTGGGTAATTTGCATAAGGTTTAGGCTGTCAAGGGTGAAAACGGGGCTTTCAGTTCGGGAGAGCAGTCACTTAGTACATAAAAGGCTCCTTTTGATAGGTTAGAGCATCACTTATGCCCAACGGCTCCTTTTGATACCTAACATTGGCTATTGAAAATTTCAGGCTTCAAATTCTAATAATAATATTTTTTCAGAAAATGTGACTTTTGGCTCATTTAATATAGTATAATTTGTAGCCAAATGTTTACTTTTGAAGTCCCACATTTAGACCTCCCAAAATTTAAAGCCTAGAATCAAGTACTCAATCTTGCATTGTCATTCTCCAACACTAATCGCCTTTTTAGCCCACCGGTTGGGTCAAAATTTAGGCTTTCCAATTAGAAACTTGCATATGCTAGACTGAAAAACTTGGGCCAACCCGTCGCCCGATTGGATCCAGTAAAAACTCTAATTTGTATATTTTACATATAAATTATCAGGGCATGTCGACCCAGCCTGACAAAACTTCTTGCTCGACCCTAAGTTACTTGGTGGGTCAAGTTTGTGTACTCGACCTGGTAAGATATAGGGTCGGGTTGGGTATCTGGCCGACCTGACCCATTGACAACCCTAGTTTTGAATTTAGAGCCTCTAAATTAATGTGCGTTTTCTTAAGTATGACAATCCAAGTGGTGTGTGATTGACCCGTTTACACAAGTGTCCATCCATCATCCTTGGCCCTTTTATTTGGGATCTGACTTGGCGAGTTTTTTTTTTAGGACTCTTACTCCCCAATCTCTTGTAGCGCTTCTCATTTATTCTCTTCAAATCTTCATTGGTCTTTCTCTTCTTCTATTTGTAATTTTAACTTATTGAAAATTATGTAGATCCTAAGAATTCAATGTTAATAAACTTATAAGTTTTTTCACACACGCGTCTTGCACTTGCCTTAGGGCTTGTTTGCCAGCAAGGAAAATGGTTCATTTTTCCTGAAAATTTATTTCCTTTTGTTTGAAACTGTTGTTGGGTTAACGCAGAAAATGAAAATTTCCAAAACGAGGCCTTAAACATGGTTGATTTGATTTGGTGCCTAATTTTTTATTTCTAATTATGCTAGATGCCCCAAGACAATCTCTAGCTTTCAAAAAGCTGGGATTGGGATTGGGTCCATGGCATGGGGAGAATTTTTGAAGGAAATAAGAAAGAAAGAAAGAAAAATCTCACTCTCTGTTCACATAGTTCTCATCTCACTCTACGGATGTCCTCTCCGCCTCTCTCTTTCTTTTTCTCTCTCTTACCAATATATATATATAAAATATGAATTTCACTTGTAATCCTTACTACCATAGTGATAAATTTCGTTTTCAGTAATTTTTTGGTGGGGGGCCTTTCAGTACATTTCGGATTAATTTTGATATAATTTAGAAAATTTTTGAAAAAATTTTGGGGATTAAAAATTATATATATATATATATATATATATATAATATTTTTTAAAAAAATTAGCAATTGATCCAAACACTGACGCCAAGCTCAAGCATAGAACTATAGAATACAAATTGACAAAGGGTACCATTATACTCACCCCACCAAGTTGCTTTCTCACCACACCTTTTTCAATCAGCATTCATTGACTGCCTTTGAATCAGATGGTGGAGGTCGTTTTTATCCTCATCTTCTGCACAATGGATCTATGGACTGTCGGTGTACCATCAGACGGTCGATTTTTTATTACACATGGTACACATCTCAAAAAGCGACCCTTAAATCATATGACCTCCTTCAAACTCAAGCATATTTTAGCATTACTTTTTGAAATGTGTGCTATGCATAATAAAAAACTGACCGTCTAATGGTACGGTCACGTTCCATAGATCCAGTATACAAAAGAAGGGCACAAAAAATGACCTCCAACTTCTGATTCAAAGCAGGTCAATACATACTAGGTGGAGGTGGTAGGGTAAAAAAGCAGCCTTTTCATGTGAGTAATGTACCGATTGAGAAAACCACAATCGATTTTTAGTCCCACGTCGGTGGGAAAAAAACCTTCACACACTGTGCTACCTATAAGACATGCATTCACTTAAAGATTTCCACCATACGTTTGGTGAGTGGTGACTAGGAGCAACAGGCTAGTAACTGTTCATTATACATATTAAATGATAAAAATTTAACATTAAAAGAAAAATATCGAAATTTTTGAAAAGTATCGAAATTTCGAGAAAACTTTTCGTTGAACCTTCATCATTTCGTAACTGATTGCTTCTATAGCTAAGACTCTTCTGCTTATTAGATACTCACACTTGTATTGAACCTGCATCTGTCAAAATATATCAAATTAAAAACAATTTTTGTCAATTTTTTATGTCAAAATATTCAAAACATCTAGTGGTGCATAACTATTTATGAGTATAAAAATCACTTAAAGATATATTTTTCATCACCTAATTTTAAGCAATTATAGATTTAAATGGGGTGTAATTATCATTTTATTTTTTAAGTTACTTTTTCGGTTTTCTCATCCTATCTAATAAATTCTCGGTTTCTCCCCCCCCCTCCAAAACCGAAACTGGTCCATAATAGATTCAATATCGATTTTCGGGTCTGTTTAGACTAGTTCGATTCGCCGATTTTTAATCGGGTTCAAGTTTCAGGTCAAAACTTGGCCCCCTATGTATGAATTGACATTATTATTCATCTTTTTAATAATAATTAATAAATACGTAGGGTATAAAATTTTGAAGTTTATTGATTTAGCTACATTAGTTATTATACAATTAAAGTAGAAGTCAATAATTAAGAAAATTTTATTAAATATATATAATTAGTATATCACCAAATTACTTGAGCGAGATAGAATAGAAACTTGTCACTCAAATAGTAAGTGATCATTTGTTTCGAAGGCATGCCTAGACTATTTCTCAAAAAAAAAAGGGATGCCTAGCCTAACTAACTACACACACATCCAAATCATGGTAAAACCTCTTTTCATGAGATTTTCACAGTCAGAAGTTTCTCATTTATCGACATCCAAGCACAAAATTATGTATGTGTTACATGGAGGATGGATTTTATGTAGACAAAGTATAAGCGACTGATATGACACGATACAATTGGTTGTAAGTGCGGTGAGCTCAATTAATGCAGGTTGGTGCAGCCAATCATGTGGCGCCACATCAGCCATCTACACTTTGTCCTCAACAAATCTATATGTTTATAATTTTCCCTCGAAATCCCAATTACGAGATTAGACAGTCATATTTTGGATAGGGAATGACTCCATTTAACCACTAATTGGTGTTTAAACTATCATACACTATTTATTAGTTTATGATCTTGGACATTCATACTCTCGAAGTGATATATCATCACTTGAATGGTTATAATTAAAAAAAACACATTTTTTGGAAGATTCGAATTATATAATCTGTGCACTCTAGTATCAACATTTGTTCTTAATTGTGATGGTTGATGTTAAAGTTTACTAATTAAACCATCTACTTATAAGCATAATCTTTTGACTGGGGCAACATGTTCTAAGAATGGATTGTCACTTAGAAATTTTAGATGGATCATAAGTGTGTGTCACATGGCATAATAATAAATCACACTTCAATGATGTGAGATAAAAAGTGAACATTTTTCACAGTGAAAGATCATTTAAACACCATTTAGTGTTAAATCTCAGCCGAGAGCCCTTAACCCTTTTTAATATTGAGTTTGTCATGTGAACTTATTCCACTCAACAGTAAGCCACTAATAGCCCCATCGTCTAACTCAAATCAATCAATGATTATCCGTCAAATATTCTTATATCTTACTTATCTTAATAGAGATTTCTCTATGCCCGTCATTAGGTGGCCATCGTACTGCGTCCATCATAAGGATCGGGCGTCAAGGCAACTTAGGTAAGGCCTATCAAATTTCATTTTTAAAAAAAGCATTTTTACAACTTTTCCACCATAAAAATATGATCAAAGTTGGCAAAAATTAACATGCGAAGCGTTATCTTATCTTATGTTTGACCCATCAAACAAAAGGCAAAAAGGTCAACAAAGTAATTATTATTTTTAAATCACATGTCTCATGTAGATCAACTCAAAAGGGTCTTGTGACCTTTTTGAGTTGATTATGCCACGTGACATGTCATTTGGCGAATATCCCTATTTATGGACGATTTGATGGGGCTATGTAAAAGAATATCACTTGCAAAATGTGTTTTTATTTTTTTGATGAAACTTAAAAATGTTTTGTTGGGGCTATTACTGCATCATCGCTTATAAATTACGAAGAGCAGAGCTGCCGACTTATATCGAAAGCTACTTATCCCAGATTTTAGGGACCTTCAACTCATGGATTTCAGCTGTCTCTATCAGACTTTGACTTCAGGCGAGGCTATGTACACCTTGTCTATCTTGGAGTTGGTATTAGATGTCCCACCCGTGCACCAAAGGCAGCGCATGGATTAATCTCCCTCTACCAAGCTGGTCGAATCTTGAGAGTTGCACTCGCAATGTTATTGAAAGTAAGTTTTTGACCTTCCAGCAAGGATCAAAATTTCGGGTATCATTTCGGTTTCGGAGGGGACTGAAACCGAAATTTTGGCCGAAATTTCGCCGAAATTTTGAGTTTCATATAAAAATGACCGAAATTTTAGTCCAAATTATCTTTTTGGTGGGAACCGAAACCGATAATTTCGGCCAAAATTTCAATCATTTCAGCCGAAATTTCGATCATTTTGGCCGAAATTTTAATCCTTGCCTTCCAGTAATAGTAATTTAATGCTCATAAATATGTGTACATCACTCGAGGCTGAGGTTGGCAAGAGAGATTCTCCCGTACATGTCCTCGGGTACACGGGTGGAATCCTGATACCAACTCTTTGAAAAATTCTTTTCTAAATCCCTCCAATGCATAAAACTTTTTTTCTTTTATCTAAATGCCCCCCGTAAGTTAAAAATATGGATCTTTTCCGCCCCAATCTTGCACGCAATTATGGATCTTGAGATCATGGGCCTACCATCATGTGGTTAGATTTTGCTTCACGATGGCCCACATCCCAAAAATTGAATATGATCATTGGCATACATATAAAATATGGCTCTTTGATCATTTTTCGAGATGTATGTCATGTGAAATAAAAATTTGACTATTTGATGATAGACCCATGATCTCAAAATCCATTGTGTAGAATATTGGATGAAAAAAGATCATCGAAGCACGTGAAGCTCATGTTGGAAATGACGGCACCCAAACAAAGAATTTGCCTAGCAAATCTTCACTTGAAACACAAAGGGTAGCGACTTTGACAATCAAAGATTTTTGGGACACAAGTGATGGGTCCATCGCTCACATCGTTGGCTGCCTTGAATCATATGCTAGAGGTAGTTTTTCGTCTTAATCTTTCCCACATTAGATCTTAAGATAATGGCTTACATATCAAATGGTCAGATGTTGATTCCACGTGTCATACATCTATGATCACAATGCACATTAGTATGTTGTGATCATGGTCACTTTGGGATGTGTACCACATGTAATTAACATCTGGCCCTCCGATATGTAGGCCCTTATCTTAAGATCTAATGTGTAAAGATTGGGACAAAAATGACCTCTATCATCAAATTCAAGGGAGTCAACAGTGTGAGCGGTGAACCATCATTTGCGTCGCAGTCTTCTTTAGTTGCCAAAATTCTACCCAAACATGGGAAGAAAATAAAAAAATTGCGATGCGTATTTGATTAACTGAAAGAAATCGAAACAGATAGGGATATTTTTTATATTAAGTTAGATCTTTAAGATTAAGGGGGTATTTAGATAAAAAAAAAGTTTTAAGGCTTGGGCTTGTCAGATATTAAGAAAATTTTAGGAGAATTTTATCAAAGAAAGTTTATCGGGAGGAGATTTTAGAAATTCACCCTACGTTTACCCTAAAAGAGTTCAATCTATCTCTTATTTCTTAAAATTTAAAAGGGTCGCAGCTTCTAAAATAATAAGCATGTTTGTTTTATCCACTTTTAATTGGGTGAAAATATCTTTTAATTAACAGCAGGTAAGTAATTTTTTTAAGTGAGATAGATTGGTCCTATATGAGACTGCGATGAGTAGGTATCATCCTAGACCGCGAGGTTTCGTAAGACACCGATACGTGTCATACAAGACCAATTGGTCCATCGCAGTCTAATACATGGCCTATTGGTCGTGGTCTCATAAGAGACCAATTGATCCCAATTAAAAATAAATATAGAGGTTCTTTTGGTTAAAAGGTATTTTCACCAATTAAAAATAAACAAAAAGCACAATCCTATTATTTTAGAAGAGGTCTTAGAACCTACTCAACTATTAGCAAAAGTTCGGTCATGTAATAACGTAAAAAAATTTCGGACTATCTCAAGTGAAAAATCTTAAACAAATTGATATGGCGAAAACATAAAGTAAGCAGTCAAGAATGATTGTGGCCAAAGTTTTGAATCAAAAGGATTCTGGTGGCCAAACACTGATAAAAGTTCATAAGGCTACAATAACGAAAACCTGCATGGCCAAGTTCCATTAACCACCAAAAGCCCGCGGCTAAGCCTAAACAAATGTCAATGATCTAAGAGTCATTTTCAGACCTGTGGCTAAGCTTGGCGGCCACCTTTTGATCGTGTGTGATTAGTGGAAAGTTATTTTCAAATTGAAATACGTAACGGGTATCGACCGATACCTATATTTTTCTTTCTTTTTTGTTTAATGGGGTGACTCGTATCTGTATTGGCCAATTCGTATCGGTCCTCCAAGGGCCAATACCCGATAATGATGCCGAGTTTTTGTTACCTTGCTTTTGACAACAAGAGTAAGAGATCCTAAAGAGACAACTCAAAAGAAATACATAGAAAATCCAAGAACAATAATGAGAAGGTATTGAAGAAAAGAGAAGGAAAAAGATAATCTTCCGAGATCATGGGCATACCATGAGAAAGGGTTATGGGGTTACTTTTGAAGATGTGTGCTGCATGAAATCAATATTTGACCATCCATAAGTGCACCGAGATCTCAAGTTCAACTTTGTAGAAGACTAGGATGAAAATCGATCTCTCTCATTTGACTCAAGCCAATCAATGGCTCTTACATGCAAAAACCCTGGCTGTAAGTAAAAAACATTTGGATGCAAATATCGGTACCCTGAGGAAGTAACTCTTTTTAAACAAGAACTTAAGGCTATGTTTGGGAACAAGTATTTGGATTTAGAGATTTCAAATTCAGGCATTTCAAATTCAGAATGTGAAATATTGGGATTTGTAAATCTCTTGTTTGAATTTTAAGCATTGTCTTAGGATTTGACCCAAGGATTTATAAATATTTCATTTGGCTATTTTTTTTATAAAAAAATTTTATATTTCATTGGTTTCCTTCATTCTATATAGGAGTGGAAGTTCGGTAAGTCGAACCAAAATCGAAACTGAAAACTTCGATTTCAGTGTCAGTTCACCGAAATGTTTTGAGTTCTGTTAACCGAACTCCCCAACCCCTGAACCGAAACAGAACTGATCTGTTTTCGATTTTTTCTTCTTCTTTTTTCGGTTTTTAGCTTAGGGTCATTTTTCTTTCTCTACTCAACCAATTTTCAATTTTTGGAACCCAAAATCAAAATTGAACCGGTCCATTGATTTCAGTTTAGTTTCGGTTTGATTTCATCGATTTCGATATTTTTTTCCACCTGTAATTCTATGTTGGGACACCGATAAGTGTTAAAATATAATTATATTTCACACCCTAAAATGTGCATTTAGCCGTCCGATGAGAGTAATCTAACGATTTTTGTGGAGTTTCAATGATTTTAGGAAATTCTTACGTTTGGATAAATTCAAAAGTACACATGAGTAGAAATACAATATACGCCAGAATGTAGAACCAAGAGGGCATCAAACATAGAAAATTGTGAAAAAGAGATCAATCGATCTAAGCATAAAGAAGAAATTTCGTATCTGACTCTGTCCAGAATCAACCGATCTATTTGAAAAATCAATCGATCGAGTTTAAGTGAAGAAATTTCGCAGTTGACTCTGTCCTAAATCGATCGATCGAATTCTGAAACTGATCGATCGAATTTAAGTGAATTGTAATACGGCAGAACTCGGTTCAAAATTGATCAGTCTAATTTTGGAATCGATTGATCGATCTTAGTATTTTAGGGTTTCGAACCAAGGCCTTATATAAGTTAGAATTAAAATTATGATCGGAGGTCTTCTTTTTGTTAGCCGTTTTTAATTTTCTAGCTTTCTTCTATTAGTTTTCTAGCCTTCTTTTATCACTATTCTAGATCTAAAACGTAGAATAGTAGTTTATTTTGGAGGAAGATTGTAGCGGGTTGATTAAAGTTGTTGTTTGGATTCATTTTGAAGCTAAATTTTGATATTATAAAGAAGTTTAATTCAGTTATTTCATATGTTTAGATTGTTCTTATTGAAATGTCAGATTAATTTCTTAGAGATTTAGGATTTAATGAATCTCATCCGAGTGATTCATCCATAAAGTTAGATCTGTAGTTGGAATGTTAGTAGACGCCTTTATGATTTTTACGTTTATATGTTTTTGTCTTTTTTGGAATATAATTATCAATCCGAGATATGAGAATTAGTCATGTTTTTCCCATGATCTTAGATCTATGATTGAGTACCCTAATCTTATTTTTAATTTAAAAATCTAAATCATATTCATTATGATTAGCTTTATTTCTAATACATTGAATGGTTTGGTTCTTTTCATTTATGGATTTGGAAAAGTATTACCTTAAATTATTATATCGATTTAATTATTTTTATTTTTCATAAAATTTTAATTGATTTTAATATTTATGTGTCTTCGTCTCTAATATTCCACCTTTTATATCTAAACTCATGAATGATAATTAAGGATGGGAGGATTTAATATCCTAAACCTCGCATGTTTTTCTTTAATTAATATTATCTTGTTTAGTTTATTATTCTTTTACATTCATCAAACTTGTTAGGCTAGATTAATATTGTGATAATTCTATAGAAGATTTGTGATTGGTAGTTATTCCTTTCTTAAAATCTATTTAAAATCCTTATGTAAACAACCTCGTACCCTTCACCTAATTACTACGGTACGATTCGTGCTCATGTGAGTATTACACTTTTAAATTCACACCAGATACCAATGTGTCGGGCCAAAATTTTGGTTGGTTAATAGGCCAAAATGACAAATGTCCAACGGACTCGACCAAACTAAATGGTGCACTCTACCCGACCCAACTTGAAAACCCGACCCGACCCAATAAAAAAATTACCTATTTTCTACCTTTTATGTATAAATTATTAGATTTACAAGACCAAAAAGTCGAGCCAGATGCCTTATGCCTGATTCGATACGACGGGTCAAGTTTATGTACCAAACTCACGTAAATTATTGAGTTGAGTTAGGCCTAAATTTTGGCTTTCCAATGGGAAATCGACATATGCCTAACCTGGCCCAATGGTACAGTCAACTATGCCCGACCAGACCTGATGCCCGATCCGAAAACCCAACCCAATCAGGTTTAAAACCCGTTATTTTTTGTTAATATTATATAAAATATTGGGTCAGGTCAAGCCAACCGAACCGACAAGTGAGGCTGGATACCTCATGCCCAACCCAACCAGATCGGTCACACTTAAACATACTCAGCTCAGGCAGGTCAAGTATCAAGTCGAATCATACCGATGATAGTATTAAATAATAATTTTTTATTCACTAAACATAACTAATTATATAAAATTTGAATTTTCAAATAATGTCTTGAAAGTGTTATTTACAAATCCACTTTTCACAATACAGATGCAGACATGAATTCCTAAGTCAATTGGACTTCGAGCTACATTGCTTTCAAGAAACAAATCCCGTACTAATTGGGATATTGAACGTGAGCATTAATGTTTGAAAGCCTTGCCACTAGACCAAGTGGGTCCCATTCGACACTAGTTTGTGGACCTCTGGGTCCGCTCCAAACCATTGAACAATACCCTAGATCGTTCAAATCATGTAGGGTCCCCTAGGGCCCACTATCCGGACCATTGGATCACAAGGTCTAACCGCAAGATTATTCAAATCATCGTATAGTTGACCTTGCAGTCCTCTCAAGGAAGTTCTCCATAGGCACTTTAACTTAGATTTAGAGAGGACAAAAATTGACAGTCTTAATAAGACATGTCTTTATTTTTTTCCTTCTTACATTAGTAATCATGGGATTTGAACCCGTGGCCTCGGCCCTATACACTTAAGGGCATCACCGCATCATCACTGGGGCTATGGTTCAATCCCCATATATCTTTATATATAAAGCGAGAAAGGAAGAATCAAGACTGTCTGTAGATCAAAGAGGCATTAATCCAGTTGGTATGCTCAATCCAATGTGAGGAGTAGGTCATGAGTTTATTCTCGTCCTCTACGTTGTTTTCGACCCTTGTCTTTACAAGGTATGGGTTGTGGGTTGAGTTCTGTTCGTTAACCCTCACCACCATAGTTGGTGTTGCCCTCACGATACTCCACAACTGTTATTTGCATATGCGTATATGCTCCTCGATTATAGAAGTTGTTTGGACCAAATTGATATATCTCAGAAAAAAAGACTGCTTACAGAAATAATGAATTTTTTTGCTATGAAAAAAAATTTCTTTTAAAAATATCGTAAATGTCTTCAATACCTTAATTATTTTAAAAAATTTATATAAAATAAATAAATATATATATATATATATATATATATATATATATATATATATATATATATATATATATATATATAGTGCCTAAGATACGGACAAAACTAGTGAAATATAAATAGCAACGAATAGCGGGTTATATCTTTGCCTATATTTAGTTGGGTACCTCTATTAGCGCCATGCAATCTCTAAACCGCCCATGTGTGCACCCACATTAAAATCATTGATTAGTTCGATTAAGATGATAGAGATCTTGTTTCCCACAGATATTCTACACAACGAATTTTGAGATCATGTCACACCTATCAGATGGGCAGTTTTTTATTTTACATGTCACATATCTTCAAAAAATGCCCCTTGAATCATATGGCACACATCACGCTATAACGTGATTTTAGGATCATTTCTTGGGGATTTGTGACATATGGAATAAAAAATTGACCGTCTGATAGGTGTGACATGATCTCAAGATCCATTGTGTGCAAGATCGGGGTGCAACACGATCTCCATCATCGGATCCGCAACAATCAATGATTTTGAAGGGGTTTCCGATAGTGAGTGCTTTCTGAGATTGCATGGGCGCTAATAGAGGTGCGCTATTTAATTTTGATTGGGAGTTTTTCTTAAATATTTATCTACTACACCGAGGTTCGTACATAATTGATTTTCCTCCATGAAAGAGTTACCTTTAAGGCTGTGCAATTTTTGGACCGAACCGACCGAACTATCGGGTTTGGTCCAATTTGGACGAGTACCGATTTAAGTTTGGTTTGGAAAAAAGGAAAATCAAAAAGTTTGATTTAGTTTTGGTTCCAAGCCTCCCCAAGCCGAAGTCGACCGAACTAAACCTAATGTAGTTTGTTATATATATATGCGGGGGTTTTGATTAATTTTAAAGGGTATTTAAGTAAAATGCATATTTTAATATAAAACCCTACCCTTGTTTTTAGCCTATTCCTAAATCCTAAAGCGGTAAAGTAGAGCTTATAAGAAAATTGATTAAGAAGTTGAGAAAGCTTTGATGTGCAAGTACAACTATTAGGAAAACCGAAGCCGACTAAACGAAATCTAATCGGGTTGATTTGGTTTAAGAGCTTGACGGTTTGGTATCTAGAAATTGATTAGGACCGATTTGGTTTGTGATTTTTGTCCAAAATCGACCAAACCGAACAAATACACCCCTAGTTACCTTTAACACGAACACACGGAGATTTACAAGCGCTAAAATTTGTGAAAATACACTTTTCTTCTTTTACATATTTTATTATTTCAAATTTATTATCGCAAATGTATATAATTCTTAAAGTTAATGGAGGGAGATTGACCTTATATCACTCTTAATGCAAGGGATATATACTTAATACTAAGTGATTGGTTTTAAATTGTACCTCTGCAAGTGTATAAAATCAGTTGTAGGAAGGCAAGAATACAAGTATCGTACCCACAGGGAAGCACGCAATTAAATTAACTTTAATGAGATCAAAAATACCCAAAGAAGTACCAAGGCGAAAAAGTTGATTTGCTAAGTTATCACCACACGATGCTAAAACAGGAAAATTTAAATTGATCTATGCAAGAATGAATTATGACAAAGAAAATAACAATGATGAGATGATCAAGGAATTTGCTAACCTTAGATTTATATTTTTCTACAATCAATCACACAATTTCATATCAAACCAATATACCATTATCTAACTACAAAAAAAATGAATCGTAAAAAATATGATTGTTGATCCGGCATATCCTATCCCAATACTATGACTCATCCAATCACGGCATGAATCATGCGAAAGGTATAGCGTATCTTAAATTTGAAATTACAACAGTAAGAACCAATCATACGACATCCTAGATCAGTGTGCAAGATCAGATCTAGGTGGAATGACTCCTTTATGATTGCCGATAACTAAGATCGATGATTATAGATGAGCATTCGATGGTCATATATTAAGCACAAACTACTAACCGTATAATTCAATTATTATAATAAGAAATTGTAGAAATGAAAGTAAATCAATTACTTATCTAGGGGTTGCTTCCTCATTGAATGAGGGGTTTAGCGGCTCATCCTCGATCTACACACATAATGTAAACCCAAAGTTATCACAAACATATGCTCTTTATTTGTCGAGAGATTAAATCCTTACACACCTCTCTTCCTACTACAAACTAATGTTTAATGAACAAAGAAAAAGCTTGCAAAAACTTAAAGAAATCTGTAAAAAAAACAGCCACAAACCCTAGCAAAAATGTTGCTTATATAAGGTGCGAATAGAAAAACTTCCATAGAAATCTCAATCGATTGAATTAACAAAATCAATCGATTGACTTAGAATTTAAATTTTGGCGGATTCATTTGCATTTGAATTCAATTGATTGATTTAGTTCAAATTCAAATATAAAAAAAGGGGGAAAAGCTGTCATCCAACTCAATCGATTGATTCCTAAGATTCAATCAATTGAGGATGGCATAAGATATATTTTCTTGGTTATGGCTTGGATAAATCTGTTCTTTTCACGGATTTTAGTGTTTTCGTTTGCTCCATGGTCCAATACTTCCATGTAACTTTTAATTATGCTCTTTTAAACTCCTGCGTGATCCAACGATTACAAACACCTGAAACCATTAAAGCTGCACAACAACTATCAAACTGTCTTCATTAGATGGCCAAATATTAATATTAGAGTACGAAATTTAGTGATATTCCGACATCGATCACTAAATCTTTTGATGAAGAAACAATTAAGATGATAAAGCATATACCATTTCAATTTTGTTAAGAATTGGTATTAACTATTACCACCATACACCAATGATGCTTATGTGTCATTTTTTCTCTATCAAAATTATCAAATCTAACTAATAAAAGTCTCCTCTTTAAACATTTTCCTATGAATATATATAAAGTGCCATTTGATCTAGAAATTAGTTGATGTTCATTGCACTAACTTGGCTCTCTACACCTGTGATCACAAATTTAAATCAAATGAAAAAAATTATAAATATTAAAATTGCCGACCATTGAGTGCTAAGGTAAGATTAACACCATTTAAAACAGAATGTTATTAAAATCTTTTACTTGAAAAGGAAGGGCATTAAAGTTCTTTGGATTCATTATCAAAATAAAGAAATAAATCACAAGTCCCTTTCTTTGCCCCTCTAATCCCAAAAATCTGTTTCACTTTCTCTCTCTCTCTCTTCATGTGCAGCTCAAAAGGATCTTCCGAGCAAGAATCAAACATTCGGATTTCCTTTCGATTTTAAGGTGGACCGAAACCTTAAACCCATGCAGATTTAACTGAAATTATAAATTTTCGTTTCAATTTCGACGGAGACCGAAACCAAAACATTTCGACCGAAATCTTTAGATTTTGGCCGAAATTTTAAACCATGCTTCAGTGTGGCGAAAGAATGCTCCATAAAGTGTAATCCTAAAATACATGTGACACGGTGGGGTAGGGGCATTCCTTATAGGGGGAATACAAAAAGGATCAATCATGGGGTGCTACTTGACATGGATCTGCTCTAAAGTTAAACTACTTTCAAGTGATTTTTAAAATAAATGAGGACCTTTAAATCCATCCACCCAATCTTTGAGTACACCCATGGTGAAACTCATTGACTGTTTTAAATTCAAAGATGCAGATCATTTTTCATCCCAATCTTTCACATGATGTATCTTGAGATCATGCTCTTATCATCCACTATCGGATTTTAATTTTACACGATATCTAATTCAAAAAAATGACTTTAACATCACGTGGAATTTATCACCCTCAAATAAAGTGACTTTTTGAGATGTGTACCACATGAAATTAAAAGCATATTGTATGATGGCATGCCCGTTATCTTAAGATCCATTATATAAAAGATTGAAATAAAAAAATATCTGCATTATCAAATTCAAATCAGTGGGTGAAATTAAAGGTACTCATAATAAAAATAAAAATAATAAATTAGAAAAAAAAATGTGCATAACTTTGATCTCGGTTATACTTGTAATCTTATTTATACACTTTGTATTTGTAATCTTATTTATACACTTTTGTATTAAAATAATGCAACAAACGATAAACAATGTAATCGATTGTGGCAATTTATCTTCCTCTTTATCTTTTTATTTATTTTATAATTTAAACAAATAATGCCAAAATTCACGATAACTTGATTGTTCATATTATTCATTTTAATGCCATTGATCATCATAGCCAACGTCTTCAATCTACCTTTAGGATGATTTTGGATTGACCCAAAGCATATCCTGAGCTCAATTTTTTTTATTTTCTACTTTAGAAAAATTATTGGACAGGCATACATTTATGTGCAATGCTCCAAATCTATGGTGTAGAAAACCAAAAATGTTGTATCAATCATTAATATATGCCAACAAGGGCCATGGCCCCCTCACTCAAGATAATGCAGCACAAAGGCATCCAATGAAGGGATGGATCTCTCAGCCCTGCAAGATTCAACGGTGCAGATTTTTCGCCTTTAATATTGGGAAAAACTATACATATATAAACTTACATGCTAAGGGATCACATGCAATCATTTGCAACATATAGCACCACATAAAAAAATTCTTTCAATAAGCTAAACCACTCAAAACGGTTTTCATGTTGCTTTTCATCCGTTTAGCTCTCTAGTCTCCACTCTTGAGTGTATGAAAGATTGATTCTTGTGTTATTTGTCAAGCGTTTTATATTTACTCCTATAAATAAACCAAAACTGTCGTAAGTGGCGAACTTCCTCTTTCAAAGAGAAAATTAGCCATAAGAATAGCAACAATGAGGTTAACATTTCAGCTGTTCACGCAGTGAATATAAGGATCCCATTGGTTGTTTAAAGATGTACCAGAGCCAATCCATAGAACCTAAATTTAAGCCCTTTCGAACAAATCGGATAATTTGGCCTCGAAATAGAGGTACCATATCTTTGCAATAGTTATGAAACAGAATATTTCCTTTTTATCTAATAGATAAAATTGGTGTATTTTCATGATTTAAAAGAACTTCGGATTCCATTTCATTAGGTGATATGAGTTTAAATTTAAATATATTAAAAATTAATTATGTTTTATTTTTATTTTTATTTTTAAATACTTAATGAATGTTATTTTTTTTTTTTGTGATCTTTATATATTTTTCACTCATGCTTTAGTGTTTGAGACATTTATCTTGATACATTTTTTATTTACACTCTAGCCCCGTCTAATAAAAGTTTCTAGCTTCATCCCTGGATCTCTGTCATGTGAAATAAAAAATTAATCGTCCAATGGTATGCCTATGGTCTCAAGATCCCTTATATGTATGATTGGGGCGAAAAACAATCATCATCAAGTGATTCAAAGTATTCAATGGTTTTTGGCGTAGGAGCACTCTAAGATTTGTGTGATAGAGCTTGTACATGTGAAATGTCTAAAGTACCCTCTTTAATGAGGGTACTTTAGAACCCTCCCAAAACAGCTGTCTCTTCTTCTTCTCCAAAGAGAACCTTGGGCAGCTCTTCCATGCTCTCGCCCCCGTAGCTCCTCCTCCACCTCATTCAGATGCAAGGTTCATATTATATAGGGATCCATTATTTTGTTTTCTATTTTCATATGATTTAGCTTCTAATTTCTTCTGAGTATGAAAGGGATTCTTATTTAAAGGTTAGGCTATATCTGTTGCTTGCTCAACTCCTCCAATGGTGATACTATTCTTCGTTGGAAGAATTTATAAATTTAAAAATAAAAATAAAAATAATTAATTTTCTACGTTAGTGGAGACACAAAGGTCCCAACGTTGGTTTGGAGAAGAGGGCCGAGATGTCTCAAGCATGGGATCGTACTATTAAAAAATAAAGAGAAATTTGCACTTTCGGCCCTATAAGTTTGCGTATTTACAGAAACGGCCCTATAGTTTCATCACTTGCATAACAGGTCAGCTCCAAGCCTAGCCGATTCCACGTTAGCAACCAACTACCTTTTATATTAATATATATATTAAAAATAACTTTTCAAGTATAAAAGCAAAGTTTACTTTTAAACTTATTCATTCTTACTTTTAACTTTTAACTTTTTACTTTTCTGTAAAAACGAGAGCGGCGGCTTATCGGCGAGAAAGCGGAAAAAAGCTCACAGCAAATTTTCAGATAATTTTTTTTTCTACATTTAAACACATTCAGTCATCAGTTATGTTTCTTAACAGTCCGCTAACTTACCGATAATTTACCGCTAACTTACATTATCGCCCGCTAACTTACGCTAATGTAAGTTAGCGGCCGATAATGTAAGTTAGCGGCCGATGATGTAAGTTGTCGGAAGTGTTTGAACCTCACTTATTTTACTAATTAATTATTTTTCTGTATATTGCAGTTCCCACTAAGTGATTCTAAAATGACTATGTCTCTAAAGCCTTTCGGAAAATGTTCTGGTGTTGGTGTCAAGAAATTTTACTTGCGCTGTAACGAAGAGAGGAAAAAGATTTTAGATGGTTTAATTTTCAGTCATCTGTTTAGGATAAATGAGAAATTAGGATTCATTGGTGATTTGGTTGATGCTATTTTAAGCTTTTAGGTTAAAGATAATATTTTCAAGGTTAGAAATACCACTGTGTTGCTGCAAGAGTCCGATATAGCATTCATTTTAGGCCTTAATATGTTGACGGAACCTGAGTCTGAGAAGGTGGTCGTGCCAGAGGAAGAAACTATTCAATACAAATTCTTTCGAGGGAAGCCGGCTAAAAGACCTCGTATTGAAGAATTAGTTGATAATGTTGATTTATCCAACGATGAATTTTTGAAACTATCATTATTATTTTTCTTATGTTTTTTTTTACTTCCGGACACATACCAGGAAGTGGACGCACGGTACTTGGCACTAATAGATAACATTGAAGAGTTCAACAAGTTTCTGTGAGGCCTGATAATTTACAATAATTTAGTAGATAGTATATCAAAAGCATACGGCAGAAGGGAAATGACGAAAAAGTCAGAAAAGGGGCAATACAACATCTACGGATGCACTATCGCCTTACAGATTTGGGCGTTTGAGCACTTTCCTGGAGTCGCCACCGCTCGTACTGAGCTCAAATATCCATTTCCCAAGCTAATGAAATGGGAAGGCCCGAAATTCAGCCATAATCTTAATTTATATTGAGAAAATTTTCTTAAGTCTAAAGTCATCTTAGAGCTTGAAGCTATAAAGTACGAATTACAGTATAGATCGGTTCAACTCTTTTTTATGGAAAGAGAGATAGAAAGGGAGCAGGAAAAGACCCAGGAGCCTGGTGATGAAAAAGAAGATATATATATATGAATACGACGATGTCCCAAGTTACGAGGCACGTCCTCCAGAAAGAGATGAAGAGCCGAAAAGCTGAGATGACAATGACGACGATGAGGATGACGATAATGACAGCGACAAAGACGACTAGTATGAAGTCGTTATACGTTAGCATGTTGAATCAAAGGGCAAAGGGAAATCGGAGATTAGGCCCCAGCCAACAAGAGAACAGCCTGTTAGGCAACCCAGCCTAACCAAAGAAGTAACGAAGCTTAGAAAAAAATACAAGACGGCCCGCATGGCTGTAAAAGAAATGAAAAATGACTTCCGACGTGTATTTACAGTGCTTAAAGGGCAAACACTCAAAATTGAACATCTAGGGAGAGAAAAGAAGACTCTCCAAGAGCAAGTTGGGTCATTACAAGAGGAAGTAGGGTCACTAAAACATCGGGTCCAAAATTTAACAGAAAGAAATGCCTCAATGCAGAAGGACCTTGATGCAGTCACATCTCATTGGACGAAGGTACTAAACCATTTTTCTTTTTAAATTTGAAAAAATTATATGTTTTTAAAGAATGATTCAATGACAAACCATGAAATTGTAGAAACAATGATAAGACAGTTACTTATCTCCGATTGCTTCTCCCTTGAACAAATTACTTTAGTCGCTCATCCTCGGTATACAAATCCGTTGTAGATCCGAAGATATTATATTAACAATGCTCTTTTATTTTTCAAAAATCTCCTTACAATGCTCTTATTTTCACGATTATCAATGAGAATTAAAGTTAAAACCTAATACAATCTACTAAGAGCAAGAACCAAGAAGAAGCCTCTCTGAATAATCAAAAAATAATAATAATAATAATAGGCCCCCTTCTAATGATTTGTAGCTTTCTTTATATAGGGTCGAGCAAACCCTATCCCTAATTCCTTCAATCGATTGAGAATCAAAACTCAATCGATTGAGTTTTGATTTGGAAGAAGTACAGTTGGACTTCTCTTCTCTTGTCAATCGATTGACACTTATCTCTCAATCGATTGACATCCAGGGTTAGATTCTCCCTCTTTTGGCGGATGTTGGGGTGCTTCATGGATTTCTGTGCTTCTTTTGACCTTTTTATTCATAGCCCATGTGTATCATTTTAATTAACCTCTTTTATGCTCTTCTACGATCCAACAGTCAGAAACACTTGTAGTCATTAAAACCTCACAACAACCATCAGATGCTTTCATTGGACAGCAAAGTGTAGGGATTAAGATGCGAAATATAGTCACATTTCGGCACTGATCACACCCCCAAACCTACACTTTGCTAGTCCTTGAGAAAAGAGAATGAAAATTATGTTAAAGAAAATAAAACTAACATCCTAAAAATTAAGTGCCACTTTCGTAGAGAACACGATTGCATTTAGCCTATGCAACAAGCCTTTAAACCCCTA
This sequence comes from Chloranthus sessilifolius, assembly GCA_021018995.1. Lineage (NCBI taxonomy): Eukaryota > Viridiplantae > Streptophyta > Magnoliopsida > Chloranthales > Chloranthaceae > Chloranthus > Chloranthus sessilifolius. The sequence goes on along the minus strand of CM037585.1, from coordinate 129,150,392 downwards.
TGTGATCTCTAGTAGAGGAGTTGTGTCTCCTGAAAGTTTCCAGCGAAGATACCTACAAACTTCAAAGCTTATGAATTTCAGAATTTCTTAGTCATGCTCTTAAGTAGTTAAATGCTTATGAAAAATCCTTTAGAATTCTTCTTACCATGTTCAATTTATTAGTGCTCACTCAATTCCTTGTTTTTCAGTGCTCATGATTTATGACTAAAAGTGTTACGTAATTATCACTGCTAAAAAAATTTTATCTGAGAATGAGTTTGAATTAGGAATCTCAAGATCACATGTCTAGACTCGATTCTTACCATGGGTATACACTCAGAATGAACTCACTTCGATGACTAGTTTTACTTTTCTCTCACATGTGATATAGAATTTCAACACAAATTAGAAAATTTTCACATGTTATAATAAGAACGGTGTACTAAAGAATTTTAGACAGAAATCTCATTAAGAAAGATATTTATATTTTAAACATGCATATACCAAGCACTATAGACATTGTATAATCACTCTCCATAAGGGCATTTACCACTCATAATTGGATCAAAAAGGTATTTTCTAAGGTTATAATGGGGCTCGGGTCAATGGTTAAGAAAGAAAGGGAAGATTGGATTCAATTTCTCTGAGAAATCGGAACAAGAAACACACTTGCTTTTCTGATTTTTCAACTTCCTTTTTCACAGTTTCTAAAACCTTTTTCTTTTAATAAACACTTTTCTTCTTTTTAACACCACTTTTCATATATTTCTTAATACTGAATTTTCTTTTTCTTTCCTTCTTTTTACGTTTTTCTGCCCTGTATTCCTTACAGATATAATTGTCACAACTCAATTTCCTTCATTGTTCTCATCCCTAATTTCTCAGAGATAATAGGGTAAGACTTTTTTTTTTTTTTTTTTTTTTACATTGGTGTGGGGTATGCCTAATATAGCTTACAAGGAATAATTAAGGCAAAATCTTTCAGTTGAGGCTGAAAGGGGGTGCAACAAGATAAATTTAATATAAGGTGGGGTCTTTTGGGCACAAACGAGCCAATAATGGCCTTAGATCATTTCCTTTTACGATGGTAACGATGCCTATTTACCTTGAGTTTTTACATAGTGATTTCTAGTGTAATGGTATAGCATATGTGAAGTCAACAAATCAAAGACAAAAAAATACAAGATTTCAATAATTTAACCAGGAAATTCAAAGATACTCCGAATTTATTTCAGCACTCATCAAAACGAGGACAATGTTTCAAAGCTCACTAGGTTTTGGTCTTTCTTTGTGATCTTAGGATTCCAAGTCATATACTTTTTTCTCAGATTTGGAATTCAAGCAGAGTGATAGTACAAAATATTTTTCAGGCATAGATCATGAACATCATTATTCAAATTTTAAACTTTTATGAGCATTCATAAAACAACCATGGCATGATAACAATTTTCCAGGAATTCCCGGTCATCATAATTAAAGAATATGCATGAAATGTGAGATTCATAAGTTTTAAAGGCCATCAGTCAATCGATTGAGACAGTAATGTCAATTGATTGACTCATACAAATTTTCCAAGTAGGCTTATGGGCATCAGTCAATCGATTTGATAGTAATGTCAATCGATTGACTGATGAACTTTAAAGATCCGAAAAATAGCCTAATAATATGAATCGACAATACCCACCTACCCCCCCCCCCCCAAACCTGTATTGAACAATGTCCTCATTGGCTCTGATTGATAGAAAGGAAATGAGGCCTCCCCCCCAAACCTGTTTAATGCAATCGAGGACCATGAAAGCAGACCAAGTGAAAAGGGTATGGTGATAAAAAATGCAAAACACAAATATAGAACGAAACTAAACTTTATTTAAACGGAGCAAATTATGACATTGATTGAAAATTTAGAGAAAAAGAGCCTACTCTAAAACAAATTTAATAATAACATAAACTAAAACAGTAAAATCAAATAACAATAAAAAGGACTCCTACAAACTAGACCCTAAAACTGACAGTTCTAAGCCCTTCAATCATTCATGATGGATCGTCCTTCCTTCGGCTGCGGAAACGCATAATTTCACATCTCTTCCGAGATGCCGCCCACGCGTGATGGTGGAATAAGTGCATGTGGTGGAGAAGATGGTGGGGTCGGAGATGGCACCTCTAAATCAATCACATCATGTTTTGCCAAATCGAAAAGTGGTGGGGGCGAGTGAAGGCGTGGACGTTTCCTAGCCGGTTCCATCAATTTCTTCAATGTCGAGCGAGTACGATATTTGATGAAAGCCATAGTAAAAGCGAGGGGAAAGGAATAAAATTTTTAACAAAAGAACTAACCTAAACAGCCCTTTAAATAGAGGAAAACATCTAACAAACGGACTACAATGAAAATTCTAAATTAAGGACTCAAAGAGGGACTCAAACTTTGAAGTTCGGAATACAAGTAGTATCCTTCTGGAATTATAACTCTGTCAATCGATTGAAAATGGATGGAAAAGTGCAATTGCGTGCACGGTTCGAATTCAAGTTCTTCGAAGCAATAAATTGTAGAAAGTTTATATTCTGACAGCTATAGACAGATTTGTCTAAGCAGGTGTCAATCGATTGAGAGGTGTCCCTCAATCGATTGACAACTGAGAACGATTTGCTGAGAAATTGAGAAATTGAGAAATTATTGCTCAATCGATTGAGATAGATCCCTCAATCGATTTACTGATGCACAAGTGCACCAATCCGAGAATACCGTAAAATATACTATGTGAAAAATAGCTCGATTCCATTGATTTAAAATGATTTGATTACACTGGTGATCCCTCATCAACTAACAGAACAAAAAGAAACAAACGACCATTGATCCTAACAAACAAACAGATTGAAAACACCTTAAACACAAACAAAACAACAAAACAAACAACTAACAAACAAAAACACTAAAATAAAAACACTAAGCATCATCATCATCATCAAATTCAGGATCTCCCTCCTCAATCATTGCCGCTCGCGCTCCTGCGATGAATTCGTCGGCACGCCCAGGGAATGATTCCTGAGCCATCCGCATAAGGAGAGAAGTCTGAAACCTAGACCGTCGATCAATAACTCCCACAATGATACTCAACCCATCCATCCGCGCCTCGAGGCGAGAGACTGCTGCCTCGGCGTTAAAATCAGGGACCTCTTCAGGACGAGACCATCTAATGTCGTCACGTTGGCGTTGTGCGGGGTTTGGACGGGGAGGAGGAGGTATTTCATCAACTTCAATTGGAGGTGGCGTCGCACGCAGAATAGCCTTGATGCTCTTGTCCCAGACGTTGGTGTCATAGTGATAAAACTGCATATCACCCATTTCCTCATCATCGTAAATCGGGCACCCAAGCTGGTCCAGGAGATGCATCACATAGTGCGGAAAGTGAAGAAGTATAGCCTCTCGCTTCTTCGACGCAGCGGTGGTGGCGATGTCCTGGTGACACCGATACATCTCCTCTAACATTAACCCAGGAGCATCAAACCACGTATTCTTGTGTGCCGCGTACAGGGCCAGCACCCTATTCTTTGTGCGCTCACTCTTCGTGCCATGCGGTAGCAAATTAGTCGACATCACGATGTCCCAAAACAAGATGTCCATAGGTAGGACTGCTCTTTTCGTTGCCAACCCGGTCCCTTGCCGTCTTCCACACATATTATTGATCATGTCATTCTGGCTAAGATCAACGGCGGGATTGATGTGGTGGTTCAACGGGTGAACCACGAAAAAGTTAAAAGCCATGTCACGGGGTCGCACTTCCGCAACCACAGTCCCGTGCGACACCTAACGCACGCTTCGCTAGGTCAGCCTACTTCTGATAACAATCGTCGCGAGGGCGTCCTTCGACGCGCTTTCAACCCGAGCGGTGCTTCGCTACCGCGTGCAACGAAGCCAACCCTTCGCACATCACCGATACCACCCCTTAGAGGATCGGAACTCCTCCCAACATGGTTGCCTCTGCTTCACGGCCTACCATTCAAATTTCATCGTGTCCCTTACGACACAATTAATCGACCGCGCTAACTTGGCCTCGCTTCAAGCTTCACCTGCATCGCCTAGTACCGCTCGCCGTAACCAAGCCTGACCTTGTGCCTCGCGCTCGCGTGCCCAACTGAGTCCCACGCAGCTTGCCTTCGTGTGCGTTCCGAATTACTAGCACACGTTCATCTTTAGCCCACATGCTGTCGTGCTCAACTGAGTCCCACGCAGCGCCTTGGTGTTGTCTCGCGAGGTTGCCCAGCCGTATGCACCGCAACGCGTAGTCCGGAGCCATACATCAACCTCCCTCGGGTTCCACACGGCATCGCTGCGTCGACGTCCTAGGCCCACCCTTTCAGGCCTAAGAGACACTTGCGCCCCCTCTGGCAACGCAAGGCCCCGTGTGCGGGGGAATAGCTCTCAAGCTCCCTTCCCCTATATAAGGGTAAAACAGTCATTCAGCCAGAATGGCAGGAGAACCTCAAACCTATTGGTTTGACATACCGCAACGCCTCATGCATCGCTAGCCCACCTTGGCTATGTCGCGTTCGTGTCGCGACCGTGACGCTCCGCGTCGTACCCTCATGCGACCGTGTCGCGTCCTCGCAGCGCGACCACGTCGCAAGGCCAACATGGCCCCATGTCGCGTGCCCTCCTGGCACCACATGTCGTGCCACGTGCACCGTGCTACAAGCTCAAGTCTTGGCCCCGTCACACCGCGCGAGATCAGCCGCGTGAAGGTTATATCGCCAATTATAGATCTCAAGGCTAATGAAGGGCATTCCCGTTGGTGAGAGTGGTGCTAGTACCCACTCCATCTTCTGGTAAAACAATCGAATGATACGCAGAGAGACATCAATAGGTGGAGGGGCAAGCAAAATTTTAATTGCAGCGCTTCAATGAACTCAATCGAACGGGCGTAATCTGCGATGCGACGATATTTAACGAGATCGAAGAAATTCTTCGTTTGGAATTGGCGATCAATATACACTTCATTGGGGATGCGCATCCGGTTATTTGCAGGACGAGGTGGTCTGAATATTGGTGGGCCAGGTGCTGCCATTTCGATCAGATGAGGAGAATAACAATGTGGAAGCTCGGCTCGGATTGAAGGAGAATGTGGATGAAGGGGACCACGGGTGTCCCCATTATATAAGCTGGAGGTCAATCGATTGAGGATTGATCCTCAATCGATTAAGAACGTTTGGTCTCCACACGTCGCGGGTATTTGAAACGACAACAGTCATGATGCGACGTGGCATGATCCACTTATCCACGCTTAATGTCAATCGATTGACACAGTGTTGTCAATCGATTGATAGTCACATTTTCGTGAAAAGGCGCACCGGTTGGGTGCCTCGGGAATCGGCAAAGTAAATAGCAATCAAGTCAATCGATTGAGAAGGTGGTCTCAATCGATTGACATAGACGTGCCCAAAAATTTAGCCGCCATGACATGATGTGTCGATTGGCGCTCCGATTTTCGAAAACTGGCCATGATTTCGATGTGATGTCAATCGATTGAGGATGGATCCTCAATCGATTGACAAAAGAGGGGGAAAGATGATGATGATGGACATCAATCGATTGACAGGGAAAGTGTCAATCGATTGAGTACAAAAAGGTTAATCGATTGACTGTTTAACAGTCAATCGATTGAAGAAGACTCTTTTCAATTAAAAACACAATCAAATTAGAAAACACACTGGGTTGCCTCCTAGGAAGCGCTGAGTTTAAATGTCAACAGCTCGACCTCATTATCGCTCAATAGCTCAGGTCACTGAGGTATATTGCCTCAATTCTCAGTTCAGTCATTGGCTCAATCATCGGCTTGAGGCGCCCATTCACTTTGAGAATTCGATTGTCCGTAAGGCTTTTGACTTTAATAGCCTCATGCACGGAAGTAGAGACAACCTAGAATGGGTCGTCCCATCGTGATTTCAATTTCCCCGGATGAAGTTTTAGTCTGGAATTGAACAGCCAAACTTTTTGCCCAATGTAAAAATCTTTCCGCATAATTGACTGATCGTGAAACTTTTTATATCTTTCCTTATACAACTTTGAATTCTCCTAAGCATCGTAGCGTAGCTCTTCTAATTCATTCAGCTGAAAGCGACGATTGGACCCTACCTCTTTCATATCGAAATTAAATCGTTTAATGGCCCAGAATGCCTTATGCTCCAGTTCCACTGGGAGGTGACATGCCTTCCCATAGACAATCTGAAAAGGTGACATCCCAATTGGGGTTTTGAATGTCGTGCGATATGCCCAGAGAGCATCAAATAGGCGATTCGACCAATCTCGTCTGTCTGGTCGCACCGTCTTCTCTAAAACTCTTTTGATTTTCCGATTGGACACTTTCACCTGACCACTAGTTTGTGGGTGATACGGCGTTGCCACCTTGTGGGTGACGTCGTATCTCTTCATTAAAGTAGCAAAATGACTGTTGCAGAAGTGTGAACTGCCATCACTAATGATTACTCGTGGAATCCCGAATCTGTTAAAGACATTTTCTTTCAAAAATTTGACCACGACCTCATGGTCATTCGAGCGGGTTGCCACAGTCTCGATCCATTTGGAAACATAGTCAACAACTACAAGATTATATGAATACCCGAACGACAGGGGGAAAGGACCCATGAAGTCGATCCCCCATACATCGAAAATTTCAACCATCAGAATTGGGTTCAGAGGCATCATATTTCGTCGTGAAATATTTTCAAGCTATTGACATTTTTGGCATTCTTTACAAAATTTGGCAGTCCTGAAAGATGGAGGGTCAATAAAATCCACTTTAAAGAATCTTGTGTGTGGTCTTTTGTCCTCCAAAATGGCCTTCACAGGCCCCAGCATGGCAAAAGGTAATAATACTCAATTGTTCTTCTTCAGGCACACATCTCCTGATAACCTGATCTGAACAGAATTTAAACAGTTGTGGCTCATCCCAAAAACAGTATTTTATTTGAGAGAAGAATAGATTTTTATCATTTTTACTCCATTGGGTAGGGATTCTGCCAGTTACCAGATAATTCATAATATTAGAGAACTAAGGAACTTTTGTAGCAGCAGCACCTATTGCCATCAATTGTTCATCCAGAAAGGTGTCACGGATTATCTCAGAGACCGATGATTCTTCAGGAAGAATTCTTGACAGATGATCGGCCACTACATTTTTGACACCCTTTTTATCTTTGATCTCAAAATTGAATTCTTGAAGAAGTAAAATCCATCGGATCAACCTTGGTTTGGTGTCCTTCGCTAGCAGATATTTTAATGTAGAGTGGTCTGAAAAGACCACTATTTTTTATCTGAGCAAATAGGAGCGGAATTTATCCAGAGCATACACCACGGCTAATAACTCCTACTTCTCAGTGGTGGTGTAATTTAACTGGGCATCAATCAATGTCTTACTGGCATAGTAGATCACATGAGGTACTTTGTTCACCCTCTGCCCTAAGACTGCTCCAATAGCATAATCAGATGCATCACACATGAGTTCCATCGGTATAGAATAATTCGGGGATTAGATTATTGGTGCATTAGATAGCAACTCACGCAATTTCATAAATGCTTCCATGCAATCTTCATGAAATTTAAAAGGAATATCTTTTCCGAGCAGGTTGCACAATGGCTTGGCAACCTTGCTAAAATTCTTGATGAATATTCGGTAAAATCCCGCATGACCTAAAAATGATCGAATTTGTCGAACACTCTTCGGTGGTGGCAAATTTGCTTTGTCGACTTCGATTCCTTTCTTTGAAACAACATGTCCCAACACAATTTCTTGTTGCACCATGAAATGACTTTTCTCCCAACTAAGAACAAGTTTTAATTCGACACATCGTTGCAATACCTGTGTAAGGCGTTGCAAACACAGTTCAGAGGATTTTCCGAAAACAGAAAAGTCATCCACGAAGACTTCGATGAATTTGTCAATCATATCCGAGAATATGACCAACATACATCTTTGAAAAGTGACAGGTGCATTACACAAGCCAAAAGGCATTCTTCGATATGCAAATGTTCTGTACAGATACGTGAACGTTGTCTTCTCTTGATCTGTAGGAAACACCGGTCCTTGATTGTAGCCCAAATATCCATCGAGAAAATAATAAAACTCATGCCCTGCTAGCTTCTCGAGAATTTGATCTATGAATGGCAGAGAAAAATGATCTTTTCTGATAGCCGTGTTCAATTTTCGATAATCGATGCACATGCGCCACCCTGTGGTTTAGCGAGTGGACACCAATTCTCCTTCAGTAGTTTCTTTCACAGTGATGTCAGACTTCTTCGAAACAATTTGAACTGGACTGACCCATGGACTATCAGAAATTGGATAGATGATTCTAGCATCGAGTAATTTTATAATTTCCTTTAAAATGATTTCTTGCATGTTTGGATTAAGTCGCCTTTGCGGTTCCCTCGATGGTTTACTATCATCTTCCAAATATATTTTATGCATACATACCGATTGGTCAATCCCCTTTAGATCGGCTAAGGTCTATCCGATGGCTTCTTTATTTTCTTTCAGCACTTTCAACAACTCATACTCTTGTTCTTCCGACAATGTTGATGAAATTATTACTGGCAACGTTTTTCGAGGTCCAAGAAACGCATACTTGAGTGACTCAGGTAGTTGCTTTAATTCCACAGCTGATGGCTGCTCAATCGATGGAGTCAGTTCACCCTTTACCTCGAGAGGTAATGGTTCTACCTTAGTCACAACTTTACAAAACTTATCCTCTTGATATAATGAACTCATCCTTTCTTCTTCTGGTTGTTTCCTTTCGGATCCTATTTCCTCGTAAATGGCCAACAAAATAGTTTCAAATTCTTCTTTGGTAAGCATTGACGGTAATGCTTCATCCACTACGTCGTCCACCTGATCGATGTAGAAACAGTCAACCTCATCTTCATTAGAAAAATGGTTTATTGCATGAAAGATATTGAGTCTAACTTTCATGTTTCCAAAAGAAACATCCATGACTCATGCTCGACAATTGATGCAAGCATTTGCGGTTGCAAGAAACGAACGCCCAAGAATGATTGGGACTTGATTGTTGGATTTAACTGGAGGTTCCATGTCCAACACAAAAAAGTCCACTGGGAAAACAAATGTCTATTCCAACCAAAACGTCCTCGATGACACCCCTAGGTCTTCTTTCTGACCTATCAGCAAGTTGCAGTGTAACGGTTGTGGGTTTCAATTCACCCAGTCCTAATTTCTCGTACACTGAATAAGAGATTTGATTGACACTTGCTCCCAAATCCAATAACCCCTTTCCAATTGGTTGCCCACCAATGACACATAGAACAGTTGGGACTCCAGGGTCTTTAAGTTTTCGTGGGGCATCCAATTACAGTATCGAGCTGACTTGATTTGTCAGGAACACTTTCTTTGAAACATGAGGACGCGTTTTTCTTTTGCGAGTGCATAGATCTTTGAAAAATTTTGCGTACTCGAGGACTTGCTTGATTGTCTCAAGTAATGGAAGGTTTATCTTCACTTGTTTGAATGTTTCAAAGATTTCTTCCATTTTTGAAGCTCCCTTCCCCATTCTAGATGGAGGTGTTAGGCACTCTGGGAATGGTGCCTTTGGGATATAAGGACGAGATTCATTCTCTGATTCTTCTTCAAGTGCTGGTTGGATAATTTGAGGATCTTCCTTCTCTTTTCCTTTATCTAGTCCTTTGTCTTTTCTCGCTTCTTCTTCTCCTTCCTTGTGAGGCTCCATTGGCATTTCCACTTGATTATCAACAGCTCTCCCACTTCTCAGCACCGTAACAGCTTTCAACTGTTGACTGTTTGATGGTCTTTCATCAGATGATGCTTGGCCTCGAGGATTGTTGATGGGTTGGCTAGGAAGCCTACCTTCCTCTCGTTGACTCAACTGATTTATCAGTTGGCTAAATTGATCTATCATCTGCTGAAAAGCTTATATATTTCGCATAATCTTTTGCTCCAAATTAGAATCTTTCGAAACGGTGGCCTGAGATTGATTAAAATTTTGATTTTTTCGGTAATCAGAATTTGGATGATAATAAAGAGGGTTCTGTTGAAAATTAGAATTCTGCTGGAAATTAGAATTCTGTTATGGACGAAAATTCTGATGTCCATTCATTACGTTGGATCTGAACTACTGATTCACCTGTCCAGTTTGATTTTATCCACCCCATCCTAAGTTTGGGTGATTTTTCCATTCCGGATTGTAGGTGTTTGAGTACATGTTCCTACCTTATCGCTGATATGATTGAGTCAGATTCACCTGCCCTTGAAGAGTAGGTTCATCAGGGAAAAAGGACAAGGTAGTTGGGCACTCATTAGTCATGTGACCTGGGTGGTCACAGATTGAACAGGCGGTGGGGTTGCTGAAACTTTTAGCTTGCTTAGTTGCAACTAACAGCATGTTCATTTGCTTGGACAACATGTCAACCTTGGTTGAAAGATCGGAGGTGTTGTTGTTGACATCAAATAGTCCATTTCTGGTCAACATATGTGATTTTGCTGCCACATCCAAATTAGTTCTCTCAATTGTCGCATTTTGGATTGAAGTTTGATATAACTTCTCAAACAATGCTCACAGCTCATCAGCCTCTTTCGTGGCACACGATCCTCCGCAAGATGCATCAACCATGCGTCTCTCTTCGAGAATTAGTCAATTGTAAAAAACTTTGGACCTATTGCCACCTTGGCAATTGATAATTTGGACAACTCTTAATCAATTCCTTAAAGCGTTTCCAACATTCATGAAATGTTTCTGTAGGTTGTTGGGAAAATAACTGGATCTTCTAACGCAGCTCGATGGTTTTGGTCATGGGAAAATATTTTTTAATAAACTGACGGTGTAACTCTACCCAACTCTGAATAGATTGTGGTTCTAAGGAGTAGAACCAAGTTTTAGCCTTATCTCTTAAAGAGAAAGGAAAGAGTCGTAGCTTAGCTATCTCTTCGGTCACATTATGCACACGGAACATTTTATACACTGCAATGAATTCATTCAAATGAACATGTGAATTTTCGTTTGACAATCCATGATAAATCAGTAACATTTGAATCATTGCGGATTTGAATTCATAATGGTTCCCTGGGATGGGGGCATGCATGATACTATTTTGATCCTCGTAAAAACCAGGATCATTATAATATTTCAATGTTCTTGGACCCTCATCATGATTATTGTTTCCATTATTTCTATTAGTATTGTTATGATTATTTCCATTTCTTTGATCTGCCATAGTCTCAGTATGATGATACTGATTCCTTTGGATTCTGCGATTCTCTCTACAAGATTGTTCAATCTCAAGATTAAACGGTTGCAGATGTGCGTGATGAGAACGAGTAAAGCTCATACACCACACTCACAAAAACGGGTTGATGATTCCTCAACAAACCACAAGTATTAACTTCAATTGATTGAAGTAATGCACACATCAAAATTTCCAACAGATACTTTATCAGTCAATCGATTGAACCAGTGGTCTCAATCGATTGATATTCAAAAGTCAAACAGAGTCAACACAGATTTTTCAGCTAGAAAAGCAAGTAGCTGTGTTCGGGTCAATCGATTGAAAGAAACTTGTTCTTTTTTTTCTTTTTTTTAATTAAAAATTAAATTCAAAAATTAAAATTTTTAAAACTTAAAGCAATTCACACAATCCTACAAAATCTTACCTAAAGGAGAAAGAGAAAGAAAGGAAAGGAACTCCTATAAAATAAGAAATCCTAAAAATCTCAACTTCCTAAAAAAAAAAAAAATCTTTATTTCCTAAAAATCCGAATTTAGCAATTTGGGTTTCACATAAAATAGTCGATCGATTGATGCTTTCGGCTTAATCAATTGACAGTTCAAGACTGAAACCACTAGAACACAATCGATCGATTGAGGAACAGATCTCAATCGATTGATTGTCAACTAAACACACAAATCTCTTTCTGAATTAATCAAAATTTCATCGATATTCCCCGGCAACGGCGCCAAAAACTTGGTATATTTTAATTTAAACCATTGCAAGTGCACAAGATCTATTGTAGAATGGTAAGAACAGAGGTGTCGAACCCACAGGGAAAATGTGAAATTTATCTAATTCTTTCAGAGACTTTAACACATCCAAGGAATTACCAAAGGAGAAATTCAATTTTACCACACAAATACCAATAATTCTCAATGCAATAAAAGAAAACTAATTAAACTAGGACGGAACAAATTATGATAAGGAGAAAATTAACAGTTTATGAATTGATCAAGGAGTTAGCTAACCATCGATTCGTAACTTTTCTACCATTCAATCTCACAAATTCAATTTAAGTCAAAACACCATCATTTATTAGGAAAATAAATGAATCGAGAAGAACGCAACTATAGATCCGGCATACCCTATCTAAACACTATGACTCAGCCTATCATTGCGGTATGAGTCATGTGAAAAGAATAGCATATCTCAAAGTCCTAAGTCACGACAATGATAATCAATTATTCTGCAACCTAGATCGGCCTACAGGAACAGATCTAGATGGAGTGCTTCTTTTACGGTCGTTGATAACCACGATCAATGACTGTAAACGAAGACTCAATAATATTCAACTAAGCACACACTTATAACAGAATGATTCAATGACAAACCATGAAATTGTAGAAACAATGATAAGACAGTTACTTATCTCCAGTTGCTTCCCCCTTGAACAAATTACTTTAGCCGCTCATCCTCAGTATACAAACCCGTTGTAGATCCGAAGATATCATATTAACAATACTATTTTATTTCTCAAAAATCACCTTACAATGCTCTTGTTCTCACGATTATTGATGAATAGCGAAATATGAGGATATTTCACCCCTAAATACCTACATTTAGCTATCCGATGAAGGCTATTTGATGAGAATTATTAGATTTGAAGTGTTTCAGGTAAATACAAGCCAAGTGTGGAAAACAGCCCAAGAATTCTAAAAATAATGTCAAAACACTGCAACTTTGGGTCATCGAGAACTTAGTGCGACTTGCAGCAAACTTTGGACCATCAAGACGTCAGATTCAGGAAATTACTAAAACTTAAAAGTTGTAGAGCTCGTCGTCAGCTTTCCAACGCCGTACGAATCGCCTCAATCTGAGTTCGAGACAGAAAGTTATGGCTAAAATACCGAGGCGATGTCTGATGTAAAGTTTGGCGGGAGTTCACGGAAATAGCTTTTAGACCTCAATCAATTGAGAATTAGGTCTCAATCGATTGACAGGAGAGAACAACTTTTTTCCAACTTAAGAGTCAATTGATTGAGATTTAATTCTCAATTGATTGAGGTATTAGGGATAGGGTTTAGCCGACCTTTATAAAAGGGAGCTACGAGTTGAAAGAAAGGGAGAATTGGAGTTTAGGGAATTTTAGTTTTAGAAGCGTTTATTTTTTTAGAAGAGAGGTAGAGATAAAGAGAGTTTTTATTATTCCCTTTCCCTTTTGAGAGCTTTGTTCCTTTAATTTCCAGTATTCATTCCTTCAGTTTATTATTTTTGTTCAAGTGATTTCTGCATTAATTTAGTTTCTGAAGATCATCGTACTTTTGGATCAAAGTAATTTCTATTGAAGTTTGAGGTATTTTTAATTCATTAAATTAATGTTATTTTTCCTTTCTTATTTATTTATGTCATTTAATTACAGCATGTGTGGCTAAATTCATAGGGATGGAGATTTAATGATTCCCATCCGAGGGATGTACTTTTAATAATATAAATTTATGATTAAAATATGAGATCTTATTTTATGGTTGTTGTGCTATCATGAACGGATAAAATTCCCGCCACTAACTGGGATCGCGTGTGTCGAGCCATGCCCGGAATCTCAGATCAGTGACGATAATTTTACCCAATCATTTTTATATGGTCTTTTTGCTTTCATCGTGTAGATATAATTACGATTATGATCCGGGGTCGAGTGTGCCGAGTCATGCCCTTAATTTCATATCTATGGTGGTATTCTTGTCAGAATTTTCACCCACTTTGGGGATGATTTTTATTTGAACCTGAGATCAAGTGTGCCGAGCCATGCCCTTGATCCCAGATCTATATATGAAAATCATCTCTGAAGTTAAGTCCTGATTGCAAGGATGCCACGTGGAACCTATTAGGGTTTTGATCATTTATCTTCCATAAAAGATGTTTGTTTTCAATAGTATATCTCATAGCTTAATCCTTAGATTTATATTATGGGAAGAACAGACCAAAGATGGGAGGATTTAGTATCTTCATCTTTTCCTTCACTTTTGAATCATTAATTAAATTTTAGTTTGCAGTCAGTAGTTATCATCTCATCAAACCACCTAAATCATAAGACTGATAGAATACTGTTAGTTTTTGGTGGATTTCTTGAATTACTGTTTTGTCTTTCTAGATCTTTCAAAAATAGTCCTCGTGGGAACGATCTCGTACTCTGCACCCACTATATACAATCTGATTCTTGCGCTTGCAAGTAAAACATTACAATTAAAATTTAAACATCAATTATCAACGAGAATTAAAATTAAAACCTAATACAATCTACTAAGAGCAAGAACCAAGAAGAAGCCTCTCTGAATAATCAAAAACAAAATAAAATAATAGGCTCCCTTCTAATGATTCGTAGCTTTCTTTATATAGGGCAAACCCTATCCCTAATTCCCTCAATCGATTGAGAATCAAAACTCAATCGATTGAGTTTTGATTTGGAAGTACAGTTGGACTTCTCTCTCTTATCAATCGATTGACACTTATCTCTCAATCGATTGACATCCAGAGTTAGATTCTCCCTCTTTTGGCAGACGTTGAGCTACTTCACGAATTTCTGTGCTTCTTTTGACCTTTTTGTTCATAGCCCATGTGTATCCTTTTAATTAACCTCTTTTATGCTCTTCTACGATCCAACGATCAGAAACACCTGTAGTCATTAAAACCTCACAACAACCATCAGATGCTTTCATTGAACAGCTAAGTGTAGGGATTAAGGTGCGAAATATAATCACATTTTGGCACTGATCAAATCACGGCCCCAAAAAATTATGGAGCTCCTCCACCTCCTACTAAACAACCCTTGGTGGAAGTCGGTGATGAGGGTGCTCCTCTTACCTAGCCTTCTCGTGAGTCACAGCCGGCATCCCTCAAATCAATTTTTGTTAAACTATCAATTGGAAAAAGTAAAGCCGAGGGATATGACTTGCGTGCTCGGAAGAAGAGAAAGACTCCGACGAGTAAAGCCATTATAAAATGACCAAGATTGGTTGTGGAGGAGGAGGAGGAGGATTAGCCAATATCGATGGAGTACAAATATATGCTCAGTTTTTGGAACCGGCCGGAGAAAGAGGACAATGTAATCGTCAATACTGTCATGGGTGTTGACATCACAGTTGGCCTTTTAAAGGTTCTCAAAGGACACTCGTGGCTTGACAATAAAGTCATCGACGCATACTCGAGTCCTTGAAGTTATCAACGATCAAACGTTCACGGCAAATGCCAAAAAAAGCTAGTTCGCTTCTGCATCCGCCCTGATAACGTTTCAACTATTTATTGTTTCATTTGTTTCATTTTTTTATTTTTTCATTCACACTTCTTTTAATTTATTTACTTACTACATAATTCTGTTTCAGACCATGTTTATAGCGGATGAGAAAAAATATGAAAAATTTATCGATAATGAAGGTCTAGCCGCACTTAGCGACTTCAATAAATGGCAGGCCTACTATGATGAGTGGAAGGTTCGTAACAATATAAAATCGCTTGAACCACTACTCACAAATGATAAACGCGGAATTCACGCAGTAGACTGTGGAACGGTACATTTTTTAATACTACACTTCGCTTTATTTAACATTAACGGCTTTTAAATAAAATAAAATTAATTATTTAAATTTTCATTTCCGTTTTTATGTAAATTTATCTTTCGATGCATAGCCAAAAACATAGCCACTGGGCGTTGACTATAATTTCATTAGTTGGTCATGAAATTAATGAAATTAAATTAATAGATCCAGCAGACCGAGAGTGCTCAAAGGGGTTCGAAGAGCATAAAGGGTATCTATTGCATCACCTTCCGCGTCTTCTTTACGTTGTCGGTTTAAAGTCAGCTTTCGATCAACAGTAGAAGGTATCGGCGTTCAACAGTGTCATTCTACTGATCCAAACCAACGGTTGGGACTGCGGTGTATATGTTTTGAAGTACATGAAATACTTGTCCCAACGGCGGACTATTGATTTCGAAGAAAAACAAATGCAACAATTTAGAGTGGAAATCGGGCATTTAATGTGCACGTTTGGGAAGAAGAGTTAAACTACTTTATATTTCATATCTTTGTAAAATTTTATAGATTATTTTTATATATAGATTTTTGTAACAATAACAACTTGTGTAATTTTCGTTGTATCAATTTATCCTAATTGTCTAACAATTCTTTATAAACATCATAAAAAGACTTATATTTGATCTTCAGATTTCACAATGCCCACTGACTTAAGTTAGCGGCCGATGACTTAAGTTAGCGTCCGATGAATTAATTTATCGGCCGCCAACTTAAGGCATCGGCCGATAGATGATTAATGGTCTCCTTGTTACATGACTGCCATTAAGTCATCGGCAGCTGATTGTTTGCTAAAAATTAGCTTATGATACTAAGGCCATGTTCTAAAAAATCTATTTGGATGATGAATGATGATTAATGGTCTCCTTCATCTGATCCAAAGCAGTTTATTTTGAATCGTGAAATGTGGCCCAAAGAAATCTGTCAAGTAATATAAGTTAATTTCACGTGGGTTTATTAACTATACAGTCCACTTGTGCTCCATGTGGCACCAAACTCTAACAAATTTACACGAGCGATGGTTATGACCGTATTTGTTATAATTTTTACATCGCAGTGGTCAAACTTCACCTTTAGATCTTATTCTCTGTTTCTTCGGACGGCCGGCTTGACGTATTTTGTGCGGAGGCAAAACTTGAATGTCGTCACTTTGCGAAGTCCATTGGTGCTTGTCAACGGTCAGGACAAAGTGTTCTTTGTAAGTTTTCCTAAATAAGTTACTGGTAAACCAGTGCTTATAAAATTGGGGGATCTCTCTTTCTCTGTTTCGGTGCGATAATGCGACGATCGCATGTGAACATGGTAATCCAAGAATAGCGCAACGTCTACATATACATGTTTGCTTATCTAGATCGACACTGTGAGTGTAATCACCATGTTTAACTTAAAATATATCGCGTCCATATGGTATAACATTTTTTCGACGGGCCCATCCTTAATTTCGTGTTATGTATTTTTAGGTCATCAGTGTTAACACGTGTGTCATTTTATTTCCTTTCTTCTTATGGCGAAGATAAAATTCGGCTATCTTTGTGCGAATAGTTTCTAACATGCTCACGATCGGTTCTTCCATTGCTATTTTTAACACACTATTTATGCTTTCAGCTATATTAGTCGTCAACATATCATAACGTCTCCCTTGAAAATAAGCACGCGCCCAAAAATGATCACCAATTTCTTTAATCCATGTTGTACATTTCGGGGGGAGGCGTCGTCTTCGATTTTTCGCATAATTCTTTTAAATTTTACTTCCGAAAATGCACGGGTAGCAACCCAGAAAAGCGGTCTAGAGATTGTATCCTTATATGTATCAAACAAATTTAGAGGTAAGTGTCGCATACAGTAGCTGTGAAAGGCGTTAAGAAAAACTTTTTTCACAGCTTCCATCAAACCTTTCTATCTGTCTGATATCAATACAAGCTGCTCTTCAAAGTCACCGATTACACGTCTCCCTAATAGATCAAGGAACCATGTCCAATGATCTTCATTTTCTTTCGGTACAACGCCGAACGCTATAGGAAATAAATGTCTATTCCCGTCTATCCCCGTAGCTATTAATAACACTCCATTGTATCGTCCACGCAAATGCGTTCCATCTATCGATATTATTCTTCGTAAAGTATTACGAAAGCTTCGAATGCAAGGTCCGAATGCCACGAAGAATCTCTGAAATGCATTATCAGGATCGAGACACAATTCGTTCTGTACGTCTGGATCGACCTGCTGTAATTCAGCGACATATGATGATAACATCTTAAATTGCTCCTTCCAGCTACCTCGAATGTCATTCAACGCCATTTCTTTTCCTCTCCATGCTTTCCAGTAACCTACTGTTATACCTTATTTTTTTAATATAAAAAATTATTGAAACAGGAGTCTCGTCAAAGCCCTTTAATAGCTTATCTCTCAAGAATGAAGCTATCCACGATGTCGTACATTGGCGATGTCCGCTTCCTAAAGCTGGCATTCCGCACATATGTTCCGGGTGAAAAGTTTTCACAACAAATATGTCCACACTTACTAATTTCGATGCATGTATTCGCCAAGCACGTCTTACTTCAACACACTTCGCCGTAACTCGAAGAGGACTGATTTTTATTGGTTTAATCTGAAAATTATTTGCCATTGTAAATTCTTTAAAAGCTTTTTGAAATGATTTCTTATTTCTAAACGCCTAACCAATGGTAATTGGTCCCCCTTCATACATTTTCTCATCATTTGAATCCATATACTCTCCTTTCGAGTCATTAAGCTGATAGTCTTTATCTACCAAAGGTTGATCAATTCTCCTATTAGTATGAACACGCGAAGTGGGAGACGGCGTTGCTTCATTATTTTCAGGATCACTATCACAGTCATCGATTGGATGGTTATTACGTAATTAGGATTGAGCCCATCAATGTACGTTTGGTTGATGTGCAGTTGTTTGGATTGATGTTGGTCGATGCGGGAATGTTTGATATACGAGAGGCTGTTGTGTTGAAGGCTCGATTATCGTTGGCTCCAAAACTATTGGTTCGAAAGGGCATTGATATGGACTAAGGCCGACTAAAAACGTTTCTCACTGATTTATCGAATCGAAGTTGAACTGAGATGTATCATGCATCGGATTCATTTGATGACAATATCCTTGATCTTCATCTCCTTCACTCATTGGAATGTCTGAAGAGGGTTGCTCCAGAGGCCTACTGGAGGGGCAAAATTCGATATTCAAATTTCTATCATCATCAACTATCATTGGTGCAGCGATGCTCTCCTCTTCAAATCGTATTTCTTAATTTCTAATCAAATGTTCTGTTCTCACACCACCATCATCTTCGTTTGTTTCCTGAAACGATTGAAATGCTTCTAAAGACGGTAAATTTTTTGAGGCAGTAGTGACTAATAATTTTTCGATATAAATATTTATCACACCATCACCAATACGATATGCTCTGAATAAATTTGTAAGATCATAAAGTCAAACAATTCAGCAAACACAAGTTCATTCCCTATGCGTAATGAAACCGTTAGTGTAATAGAATGTTCTTCCGGTCGTATCCTACTGACCTTGTACATTTTCTCCATAAACTCATCAAATGATATGTTATCCGTGATAAAGGACAATCCTCCATGTCCTCCGCTAAAGTATTATCTCCCACATGCATTTAAAATCAAATGGCAAAGAAGGGGAACATCCATTTCAACCTACAATATTTTACAAAATGAAAATTGATTGGTTAAAAGGATAATATTTGACTTAGCGCTATAATATTAAAAAATAAAAATTGATTGGTTAAAAGTCTATCTTAAGATATCGGCTGCTAACTTAAGATATAAGATAGCGGCCGATATCTTAAGATATCGACCACTATCCTAAGATATCGACCGATATCTTAAGATAGCAACCGATATCCTAAGATATCGACCGATATCTTACCTAGCTAAGTCTACCTAGTATATGTTAAAAACGAAGGGAAAGCAATATCTTACAAAGATAATGAAGAAATATCTTACCTAGCCTATTGTAGTTCTCTGAGTTATACCAACTGTAGTCGAATCTCCAAATCGCAATCCAAGAAAAAGTTTTTGAAATGGGCAAATAAGCATAGAGAAGCATATATATATATATATATATATATATATATATATATATATATATATATATAATATAAAAGGCGGTTGGTTGCTGACGTGAAACCGGCTAGGCTTGGAGCCGGCCTGTTATGCAAGTGATGAAACTATATGATCATTTCTGTAAATACGCAAACTTATAGGGCCGAAAGTACAAATTTTCCAAAAATAAAAAACATTAGTATTTCTCTATTAACAGAAACCACAAAGGTCCCATTGTTGATAGGAAGAAGGGGAGAGAGGTCTCCTAGGATGTGAACGTAAATCAGTGAAATAGGTTTATATGTAAGGGCATTTGGGACAATACACATTTGCTTGACCAAAGTAAAAATGTAATTTAACGATTTCCAAGACCTTAGACTCTCGTGAAATCTTGATTTTCTAAAAGCTTTGGGTGAAATATAATTATAGGGAAATTTATCGGATCGACCCTGTCAGATACACCTTTCTCATCGGATCGACCCTATATTTTCACCTTTACCCAAACCAACTAGCTTTAAGCGAAGCCAATTCCAACTAGCAGGAAAAGTCCTAAATAACCCTTCTTACATTTTTATTATTCTACATAGTTTAAAATTTTAAATTTTGTACTTTTTTATATTTACACGATGTGAAACAACATCTATGGCGTCTGATTTGAAGGTCACAACATAAAGATCGATGGTGCCAAAGATTAACAAGAAAAATCAGATGATATCGACTCTTTAGCCAAAAAAAAAAAAAAACGACTACCTAGATAGTCGAAAACGATTGTCTAAAAAGTCAATAACGACTGTCTAGGACAGTCATTATCGACTGTCTAGATATTCGATAACGACTGTGTATAGATAGTCGTTATCGAAAATGACTGTGTATAGACAGTTGATTTTTATTTTTTTTAAAAGAGGCGATATCGCCTTTTTTTCGTGCCAATCTTTGGCACCATTGATCTTTATATTATGGCCTTCAAATCAAACGCCATAGATGTTGCATCACATTGCGTAAATATAAAAAAGTGTAATTTTTTAAATTTTAAACTAAATAGAATGATAAAAATGTAAGAAGGGGTATTTAAGACTTTTCTTGCTAGTTGGAACTGTCTTGGCTTAAAGTTGATCGGTTTGGGTAAAGGTAAAAATATAGAGTCTCTGACGGGAAAGATGTATCTAAGAGGGTTGATCCGATAAATTTCCCATAATTTTATATGTCCAACCTAGGAGTCCCTTTCACCCAAATTTCTCTAATAAAACAAAGACGGGGGACCATTAGCCAATGGGAACACCCTAAGAGCATCTCCAACAGAGACGCTATCCCCCTCGGTAAAGCCATTTTGGCTATCCAAATAATAAAAAAGTGCTCCAGCAAAGAAGCTATCCCACCCTTCAAAATAGATGGTTGCTGCAGTAATAGCTAAATTTAGCTATTACTGTAGCAATAGCTAAACTTTAAAATAATATATTTTTTTAAGGATAATTCTCTTTCTCTCTCCTCTCTCTCTCTCTTTCTTATCTAGTAGTAAACTAATAAAATAAGAATAAATCGAAACCGCACTGAAACCCGAGAGTCCCGAATCAAACCAAACCGCACCGAAACCCAACACAAATCCAAAAAAATACCCTAAAAAAATAAAAAAATATACCCTAAAAAAAAAATTGGTATTTTACCTACACCGAATCGCACTGAAACCTAACACAAACTGAACCGAATTGAACCCCAATTCGGTTCGGTTTTGGTGGCTTGAAAGTGAAAAAAGCCCCAAAAAATTAAAAAAAAAAAAAAAAAATACCCTAAAAAAATAAAAAAAAAAAGTAGGTATTTTACATACACCGAACCAAATCGATTTCGGTTTCAGAAAAAAAAAATTAAACTGAATCGAAACCCAACACAAACTGAACCGAACTGAACCCCAATTCAATTCGGTATCAGTTTAGGTGGCTTGAAGCCGAAAAAATCCCGAAAAAAATAAAAAGTTACCCCAAAGAAATAAAAAAGTAAGTATTTTACCTACACCAAAACGAACCAAACCGATCTCAATTTCAGGAAAAAAAAAAAAATTTGAACCGAACCAAATGAGCTTCGATTCGATTTCGGTTTCGAACCGAACACCGAAAATTACCGAACTTGCATCCCTAAGTGTAGGTAATAAAATATAATAAAATAATAATAATAACTAATATTTAAAATAAATGAGTAGCTAAAATAGAGTGTCTGCTGGAGTGATTTTTATTATAGTAGTGACTAAAATACGATAACAGTAGTTAAAGTGGTATTTAGCTACCCAAATTTAGCTCACTTTGCTAGAGATGGTCTAAGTTTGGCTCCTATTAAAGCCCGGATTTTGGTAGCAATTTGGGTTCGAAATTTTGAATAATTACTCTTATTGATTAATGACGTTGACGCCTGAGCTTGCTTTTGGCCGTCTCAACAAGCTACACAACTTAGAGCATCTCCATCAGATACGTCATCCCATACGCCAAATTAGCAAGCTGCTACAGTGCTCACTCTATATAACTGAATACTGTAGCATTTACTATTCTTTTTTATTATTTTTTTGGGGTGTATCTCTCTCCTTTCTTCTCTCTCTATCGCGAAACCTAACTCGTTTGATGCGTTTCCATTTCCAATTTGTAAGATTTGCCAAACGAGCACTACTCTAATCACCAAATCGAAACCCTAGATTGTGCGTTCCAAAAAAAAAAAAAAGTATACCTTCCAGCACCTCTTCCCCACCTATCCGTTCGCCGAAGACCTAAGAGAATTTCCAATCGAGTGGATGAGGTGGGCCGACAGAAACAGAACCAGCAACTTGTCTACCCTGCCGTTCATTTTCTCTGGCCAAATCGACGATCCAGAATCAATCTTAACCCACTTGAAACATGAAATGGCTTATGGGCCACTGGAAAATCAAGCTCCCAAATGTATCTGTGATAATTTATGGTTTTCGTCTCCTCCAATGGAACTCAACCATCTCATCTCGTATCTCAAATTTCCAGTAGGGAGAAAAAGGGTGAGAGGGGTTAAACAAGAATACAAGCCGAGAACAACATAGTTACAACATTTGGCACCCAAAACACACTCTCTTTTATCAATAGATTTTATACGGTGCTTCTCCCATCCACCTTAGATTGGTTCCTAGTACCGGTCAGTATGATGATCAGATGATACTAACCGTTGGATCAAACATCTTCTTTTATTTTTTTGGGTTTTTGTGGCTTGAACCCATTGTTTTTTGTGGCTTGAAACCCAAGTTGTACCCTCAAGGCCACATTTAGGTCCAACTTGGTTCAGTCCTACAGACCCAAATTGGACCTAAACAATTTTGAGTTTGGGGTTTTGATTTCGGGTTCAGTTTTAATTTTGAATCGGTTTAGGAAAATATAATCGTTAGAAAAGGTGAATATTTAAAATTTTGAGTGTTAGTAAAGATATGATAAAATAAAAATAAATAATAATATTTTTTTAAAAAAAGTAGCTAAAATAAAGATTCTCAAAGAGTGTGTATTGAAAAAACAATAGTTAAAATAGAGAATGATAGCTAAAAAGTGTTTAGCTATTCAAATTTGGCTATCGAAGCTCTTAGGAGGCTATCTTTATTGAAATGTATAGGGCATTGATTTTATGTTCAAATCATCGATTCCATTTTTAATAGGATAACATACAGTCAAGGTTCTCTTATATCTACTGGTTGGACCTGATCATTGCTATCAATGTGTGATTCTCTACAAATAAATAAATAAATAAATTCTAACAAAATACATGAACACAATTTAATCGCCAGTAAGACTCTGATTGGTTGCCGACGAGATTTTTTAGGGTTCACAATTATTTATTTATTTATTTATTTTTGTATACATGATGTGAGGAGTATTGGTATCAAAAGAGTTTTTTAGAGTTTAATGGTATCTAAAGGGGAGAGATTTTAGAAAAAATTTAAAAACTAAGTTCTAATTACAAGGGTTTATAAGATATTAAAAATAAAAATGAGAGGACTTGGAAGGGCAACTTTAAAGGAGGGGAGATTTTAGAAAATTTTCCTACAAAAAAAATCTTATATTTTTTTTTATAAGAATATGAATTCATTATACTAATTCAAGAGAAATAATATCATGAATACATGATAGAACATCTACCAACCAAATAGAGCTAACAGAAAGAGTGGCACCATATTTTGCCAGAGTATCGGCAGCCTTGTTTGCCTTTCTGCTTATCTTCAAACATCACCAAAATCTAAAATGTAGAAGCCTATCTTTTATATTTTGAATTATCATTCCAATTTCTTAGAGGTCCTCTTCAGCATCATTGATAGCGCTAATCACGTAGGCCGAATCACTTTCAATCATAATATCTCGCCGACCTTGGCCCTCCGTAAATTTAACAGCTTCAAAAATCTCAAGAGCTTCGAAAAAATTGGAGTTTACACCACCTGTTTCAAGTTTTGCAAGGGCAACAATCAAATACCCCAAAAAACTTCTGACAATGATCTCAATACCAATGGCTTTGGATGATTTTTTTCACGACCCGTCCACAAGTATCTTGTAAAGGCCCTGAAGTGGAGGTGTCTAAGAAGAATATACATCAGGTGTAACATTCTAGTTTTGAATGTTGTTAATATTTGCATGCTCCTGTGTAAAAGTAGTCGCAAACAATGCAGTGTTGTATGGATCGACTTTTGTACATTCATGAATAAATTTATTTCTTCCCGACCATATCACCCATAGTATGGAGAAATAGGTGGAATTGATTTTCGCCGTGATTTTTGATAAAACTACTCACCTACTTTATAATGCAGCGAGGTGGATTTACATGAATTCGGGCCCCAAATGGTAATATAAATCAGGTTTTTGTTGCTCATTCGCAAAAGAGCATAAATAGAGGAATCTTCATATCTACCACAAATATCACACATACTGTCTACCGATGGAATCTTTTTTCTCAAATTTTAACAAATGGGTAAAATATCGCAGCAGGCCTTCCAAGTGAATATTTTAACTTTGTTTGGTATATGACAACCCCAAATTGCTTTCCAAATCCTCGTATCCACAAAAGCACTAGTGTTAGCATATCCAGCTTAAATTCCATTTTGTGAGAAGCTAGGTGATACGCGCTTTTGACAGAAAATTGCCCATTCGACATGTAGGCCCACTGTGACGGGGCCAAGACTCGAGCTTGCAGCATGGTGCATGTGGCACGACATGTGGTGCCAGGAGGGCACGCGACATGGGGCCAAGTGGGCCTGGCGACGTGGTCGCGCTGTGAGGACGCGACACGGTCGCATGGGGTAGGACGCGGAGCGTCACGGTCGCGACACGGATGCGACATAGCCAAGGTGGGCTAGCGATGCATGAGGCGTTGCGGTATGTCAAACCAAGGGATTTGAGGTTCTCCTGCCATTCTGGCTGAATGACTGTTTTACCCTTATATAGGGGAAGGGAGCTAGAGAGCTATTCCCCACACGGCCTTGCGCTGCCGAGGGGCGCAGTATCTCCTAGGCCCGAAGGGTGGGCCTAGGACGCCAACGCAAGCGATGCCGTGTGAAACCCGGGTGAGGTTGATGTATGGCTTCGGACCACGCTGTCATGGCGCATATGGTCAGGGCAACCTCATGAGAACACTAAAGGCGCCTGGGACTCAGCTTGAGCACGCGAGCGAGGCACAAGGTCAGGTGGGCTTGGTTGGTAGGCGAAGCGAGGTACTAGTGCATGGTGAAACTTGAGCAGCGGCAAGCACAAGAAGGTGCAGATTGGCGTGCCGTAAGGGACACGATGAGCTGAATGGTAGGCCGTGAAACAGAGGCAACCATATTGGGAGGAGTTCCCGTCCTCTAGGCTGGTGGTATCAGAGCTGATGTGCAGATGGATTGGCTTCGTTGCACGCGGTAGCGAAGCACCGTGTGGGTTGAAAGCCCGTCAAAGGACGCCCTCGCGACAGTTGGTATCAGAAGTAGGCTGACCTAGCAAAGCGTGCGTTAGGTGCCGTACGGGATTGAGGTTGCGGAAGTGCGACCCCGTGACACTATTCTCTCTCATCCGACCGACTCTCTTCTGATAATGGCAGTCCCAAAATCATAGTAGCCTCTTTATCACAAAAAGTTTATCTAACGAGATCTACCTTCCATCTTCTACTTTCCTAATCAATAAGTTGATTCACAGTTTGTAGCATTGATGATACTTTTGGAGAGTACACTTGGAATGGCCTTAGCAGCCACCGGTCACCCCATATCCGAATATTTTCTCCCCTCCCAACTCTCCAAATTATGCCATTTTCGAATGTGTCACGAGTTGATGGATGCTTCACCATGTGAAGGATGGTCTATTACCAAAGGAAGCTTGCAAGAAACTCGCGTTGGGGAAATACTTTTCCTTCAAAACTTTTCCCGCCAATGATTCATGGGTTCTAAAAAGTCTCCAACATTGTTTGCTAAGCATGACAATGTTGAAACTTTCTAACTGTTTAAAACTCATTCCACCAGTATACTTGCTTTTGCAGATCTTATCCCACACCATCCAACGGATACCACCCTCCTTATTGTTCTGATTCCACCAATAATTAGCAATAACGGAGGAAATTTCCTTGATGAGGCTGTTTGGAAGATAAAAACAAGTCATTGTATAGGTAGGAATAGCTTGTACCACGGCTAATTAAGGTCTTTTTACCCCCACTGACAACAATCTCTTCTTCCACCCTTGTATCCTTTTCCAAATTCGGTCTTTAATATAATCGAAAATTTATCTTTTAGATTTGCCAACCATTGTGGGCAGCCCTAAGTATTTTTACCGATCTGAGTATTGCCTAAAATGAATTAGATTTTGTATCTCCTGCTTGGTAGATTCATGCACATTTTTGCTGTAGGTGATGATGGATTTATTCATATTCATCATTTGGCCCGATGCTTTCTCATATAAATTGAAAATATTTAACACCACTTGAATTTCAGACTTGTTGGCCTTAGTGTAGATCAGACTATCATCTGGAAAAATAGACATCCTGCTGGACTATTGCAACCTTTACCAATCCCAGAATGGAAGTGGGAATCGATCTCAATGGACTTCATTGTTGGATTACCCCGTACTGCCAAGAGACACAATGCCATTTGGGTCGTTGTAGACCGATTGACCAAATCAGCGCACTTTTTGCCATACAATACTACGTATACGGCAGGAAGACTGGCAGACTTATACATGAAGGAGATCGTAAGATTACATGAGATTCCAAGCAGCATAGTTTCAGATCGTGATCCACTATATACGTCCAAGTTTTGGAAGAAATTTCAAGAAGGAATGGGAACACGACTAGACTTTAGTTCAGCTTTCCATCCTCAAACTGATGGACAGACAGAGCGAGTGAACCAAGTGATAGAAGACATGCTCAGAGCATGCATGCTCGATATGCAAGGATACTGGGATGAGTATCTACCGATGCTCGAGTTCGCATACAACAACAGTTTCCAGATGAGCATTGGCATGGCACCGTATGAAGCTCTGTATGGACGACGATGCAAATCACCCCTCAATTGGGAGGAAACAGGTGAAAAATTTGTGTTAGGACCAAAACTACTTGAAGATAACGCTACCTGCTCAATTATCGTGAGAAAGGTTGAAGACAAAGACAGTAGATGTAAAAGTTACGCCGATATGAAGCGGACTAGTGTTGACTATAAAGTGGGCGAGCATGTGTTTGTGAAGGTGTCACCTATGAAAGGTGTAATGAGATTTGGCAAGAGAGGGAAATTAAGTCCACGTTATGTTGGACCATTCGAAATTTTGGGACGCGTAGGTGAAGTTGCATATCGCATTGGTTTACCACCGTTGTTTGATCGAGTACATAATGTTTTCCACATATCGATGCTCAGAAAGTACGTGAATGATCCGTCTCATGTGTTAGGAAAGCAACCTATAGAGATGTGTGAGGACATGAGCATGATAGAGGAACCAGTGGAAATCTTGGATCGAAAGGAACAAGTACTGCGCACTAAAGTGATTCCCTTAGTGCTTGTTCGGTGGAATAATCACCCAAAAGAAGAGGCTACTTGGGAACGAGAGGCCGATGTGAAGGAACAATATCCAGCCTTGTTTCCAACGACGTGAGAATTCAATGTAAACCACAAACATGTTTGTGAAATCTCCACTATACTTGTAATTCAATAGAAAATTTGATCCAATCTTATTTGAGGAACAGAATTATATGTACATGATCAAGTATATACAACTCTATGGAAGAACCACTTGATGTCATAAACTACCAAAAATAATCAAATAACCAAAGAAATTGAAAATTTGCAGAAATTGGGCAAAACCGATTAATCGAATTTCAAATCGATTAATCGATTTTGTTCGATTAGTCGACTGGCATATACCAGTGACTGGAAATTGAAAGGAGAGTTAGAATATACATAGAAGACAAATTTCGATTGATCGAGTTAGAATCTCGATTAATCGATTTGGATCGACTAATCGATTTTGAGAATTTCGATTAATCGAATTAGAATTCGATTAATCGAACGGCAAATTCGATAAATCGAACAAACTGAGAATGTTAGAAGAATTGGGAGTCAATTCATGAAATTTCGATTAATCAAGCAAAGGTGTCGATTAATCGATTTTGATTCGATTAATCGAACTAGATTTCATTAATCGATTTACAAAAGGACTTAAAAGAAATTGAATTCAGATATGATTTATTAATCGAAGTGAACTTCGATTAATCGATTTTGAAATTTCGATTAATCGAAATGGATTTCGATTAATCGAATAACTTAAGGAATTCTGAAAAATTTAGAAGTTACTACACGATTTCGATTAATCGAAGTGAAATTCGATTAATCGATTTTGGAATTTCGATTAATCGAAATGGATTTCGATTAATCGACTAGCTCGCGCCAGTGAGCTCAAAAATTTAAAATTTTAAACAGATACGATTTCGATTAATCGAAATGGTTTCGATTAATCGAATTTTACTTTCGATTAATCGATTTGAGAAATCGATTAATCGATTTTACGCGGCTTAACCTAGTTTTGAATCTCGATTAATCGATTCTGAATTTCGATTAATCGAGCCGAGGCCTATATATATAAATTTGGGGATTTCATTCCCCATTCGAAATCATTTTAGCTTGGGGAATTTTTGGCGCTTCATCTTCTCTTTCTTCTCCGGCCGTCCGACGCCCTAGGGTTCCCTTCTCCGTTGGTTTTCGACTCGCATCGCCATCAAAACCTACGGTAAACCCTAATTTCGCACTTTTCCTTCAAATTTGAATTAGAAAAACCCTAGTTTTCTAAGAATGTCGCCCAAAACCCGATTATCTTCAAAGAAGGCGACTTCTAAGTTGCCGATTAGGCGTAAGAACGCCGCACCACCACCACCTACCCCATCGCCGGTGAGGACTCCATCACCGTCGGCATCGGAGACCACCTCCGGTTCGACGAGCGCGTCTACGCGCGAGTCTTCCCGCGAGTCCACACCAATGCCCCCACCACCCACTAATGTAATACAACCAAACGAATGGTGGGCGGCCAAGACATTTGAGGTCGAGTACATTATCGACCCTACCCTATTCACCGATCCCGATGTGCCGGGCGAGACCCAATGGGCTCGAAACTACCTCAATAACGCCGGCCTCGGCAACCTTCTCAAACCAATCCGGGGTTCTTACTACCCTAGATTGGTTAGACTGTTTTACCAAGGGCTAACGGATGGCCCTACCGATGATTGCATTTTGACCAAGATCGAGGGTCGTCTATACACGATCACTCGTCGTCACATACACGAGGTGCTTGAATGCTACCTCGATTTTACCCCAGAGACTACCCTATTCCCACCCTTCGAGGAGGACCCCCGCTTCGAGGAGGTCATGACCCGCATGACCAATGGTAAAAGGGCCTGCCTCCATTAAGAGGGTTGACCTTCCACACTATATGTGGATGCTCGACTCGGTGATAAAGTGCAACATTTACCCAATGCGCCACAACACCGAGCGCGTGGACAAAGTGTAACATGCACTTTATGCGGCCTTCTGTGGCCGGTGGTTCGACGCCACTATGGTCATCCTAGAAGGGATGAAATACATCAAGGGAAAGCTGATGAAGGGGAACATGCGGCCCAAGGAGAAGATGCCTTATGCTCGGCTCATCTCGAGCATGTTGGAGTGCTACACCGACGAGCCCTCCTACAGCATCTCGCCTCACAAGGTGAGGGCTACGGATCGCGTGAAGACGTTTACGAAGTCTTCATGGACCCGTAGCTACAATCTGCTAAAGCGGACCCTACCAGCTCCGGGTCCCGCCTCCACCTGCCAGCAGAAGCAGTGCCACCCCCACCACCTCAGACCCACCCGTGGGTGGGCACACCTAGTCCCGCCGAGCCATCCGTGGAGAGGGTTCCTCCCACACCACTCACCGACACCACTCCCACCCCCACCATGACACCCACCTCATCCCTCACGGCTCCCATCCGTCCTACCATCGAGGACGTGTTGGCTCGCATGGAGGCTACAACGAGCGGATGAACCGAGGATGGACTTTGATGTTCCACACCCTCCACTACATCTACCCGACGGACTACCTCCGCTACCTCGCCCAGGAGGAGGAGTGGACCGCTGGACGCACCGCCTTCCATCGAGGACCCGTCTTCCATCCTACCTCAGCCACTACAGACGCGGTTCCTTCCACATCTACCTCCGCTCCGCCGATCGAGACGCCCACCACTTGCCGCCACTCACCGCAGCCTGCCTCCAAAGAGACCTGGCCACCACTCAGAGTAAGAGTTTTATTTTTTTATGAGTCATGATTGTATAGATGTATGTTTTGTACGCCAACTCATGTGGCGCCTTGTAAAAAAAAAAATTTGCTGATATTAATAGAAATCCAAACTTTTTGTGTTCATTGTTCAAATTCGTCGAATTTAAATTCTATGCTAGTATATGTAACTAATTTAATGCGTTTGAGTCAACTGGATCGCCTCACCTGAGAGTGTGGGGGGGGGCAAGGGAGACCCAGCCAGACAAACCTTGGGTTATTTTCGAGGACGAAAATTCCCAAGGTGGGGAGGATGTAATAGCCCGAAAAATCACGCTAAACTATGACCTCGGGATCCGTGCCTGATCAGTCATAGGTTTGACCAAATGGAAGTCTAATAGTTAGCATGAGGTGTGATGAACGGATGAGATGTGACAAATTGAATGTCTATGTGGTGTGTGTTGTAAATGTGAAGTCGCATACACCTATCGCGGTGTATGTGCTCAACACACACACGTGAGGAAAGGGATAAAAGGGTTTAATAACCCTAAATGTGTGTGTTTGGTGGTTGAGAGAGAAGTAAAGAAGAGAGAGAGAGAGGAAGTAAAGAGAGGAGTTATTGCAACTGATTTGAAGGGGGGATTCAAGCGATAAAAGTCGGATTCAACACGGGTTGGATCTGTTAGAGCCAAAGCTGGAAACCCGAGCCTTCCAACCATTTGATTTGAAATCAATTTGAGATTGATTTAAGGTAAAATTTTTGTGAATAAAATGCATAGATCGTAGAGGCTAGGTTATGGTTGAAAGTGGGTTAAATCATAGGATAATGGTTTAGAAAAATAGAGGAAAAAGTATGGAAGAAGATTGGGAAGAACAGCTCGAAAGGGGCTGAATCTGACAATTTCGATTAATCAAAATTGGGTTTCGATTAATCGAAATTGGCCCCGATTTCGATTAATCGAATTGGAGTTCGATTAATCGACTTTGGATTTCGATTAATCGATTTGGGTATCGATTAATCGACTGGGAACCTCCAGTGGACCCCAGGGGTTGGAGGAAATGGCTTGAGGAAAATCGACTAATCGAAATGGGATTTCGATTAATCGATTTCAGTTTTCGATTAATCGATTTTAGGAACTCGACTACTCGAATTGAGAATCGACTTTGCGAAACAGAGAATTTCGATTAATCGAATGAGATTCGATTAATCGAATGAAAATCTCGATTAATCGATTTGAAAATCGAACTACTTGAATTGAGAATCGACTTTGCGAAACAGAGAATTTCGATTAATCGAATGAGATTCGATTAATCGAATGAAAATATCGATTAATCGATTTGAAAATCGATTAATCGATATTGACTTTCGATTAATCGATTTTAGAATTCGATTAATCGACTGGGATAAAATATGTTGACTTTTGGGTTTGACTTTAAGATTCTTGGAGGGTCTTAGACCTTCTTTATTGCATCCTTAGTGATGTGTTTCACCTGTTATGTGGTACCATAGGTGGTACGTGTGAACTAATGCACAAGGAGCCACGTGGGACCTTGATGCATTGATCAAATGAAGACTTAAGGTAGGGAACACCTTGAACATGTACTTTATTTTACAAGAGCATGTATGTAATGATATAGAGTTCAATTCAAATGTTTATTTGCTTAAAGATTGTGAAAAGTGTGTAAAGTGACACCCATAAGAGTAATGACAATGAGCCATCCCCAGGGGATGAAGAAGTAAAGAGATAAGAGCATCAAGTGTGATGCAAGTAAATGGATGCATCCCAGGGATGTATCCAAGATTGAATCATGTTGATAGGGCCTAACTGATATAAGATAGCACACTTACACGGTGAATAACTATATGTAAGGCACCGATATTTTTGTTATTTGAGGTTTGATAGGTTACCCCACCGGCGTGGCGGGATATCCACGACTAACACGGCAGGATATCCGTGACCGATACGGCGGCGAAACCGTAGGCCAGTGCGGAGGCTTATCCGTACAAAGTAAGCACACCCCAGGGGTGTTGATTGAGACAAGTGAAACCCCGCCACCAATCCTCAGGGGAAAGGGGCTTGGGTACTATATTTGTATTTCCAAGGAATACGTTAAAACTGTCTATATAGATGACGATGAAGGGTATCTCATCGGGGCTCGATGCTATATTGCTCGGGGACTACTTAAGTTGAAAGTTTAAGTTTTGCTTTAGGCCTTTTCAGCATCATTCATGAGTAATTGAAAATATAAGCAATCAACAGTAAAACTAAATGCTTTTCAACTGTTTTCATCAATAACTGCATAGGCACATCATGCATGGCATATCATGGAATATATGTGAGTTATAATTTATATGTTCAACCGTGTTTGTTCCCTATTGAGCTAGGATGTAGCTCACCCTATAGACTATACGTCGCAGGTCCACTACTAGCAGCTGCCGAGGCTTCAGGAGACGCTGATCCCATGAGTCGGACCTTCTTGCGAAGAATTGGAGCCACCTCCTGAGGACTTCTTCTAGAGGACTCCGTTGTGCCGCTTTGAGGGCTTTAGAGAGATTTTGTACGGCTTGGTATGTCAAGCCTTGATTTTTGTTTAAAACCATGTATATAAGGAGTTGGGATTATTCTTTTGGGACGAACCATCCGTAATGATTTCTATCATCGATGGTTCGGATCGGTTCTCCATTTATGCAGAGGCATGACGGTAGAACTGTCTTTTGGGGAGTTAATTAATATAGATTTAAATTCCGCAATTTCGTTTATTATACTTTTTTATGCTTGATATACCAGTGTTCCGTGCTTAGCTAAAGGGCACGGTCAAGATGATCGTGCTGATGGCACGAGTTTCGGGGTGCTAAAATTCGGGCTGTCACAAAACTCTTAAATTTTAAAAAGGGAACCACAACCGCAAAGATACGATTTTAAATTTTTAAATTTTTATAACTTGAGGAGAAACAAGGGAGAAATAATACTAGAAAAAAATAAATAAATAAATTTAAGAGTTAGGGTTTTAGCTTATTAAAATTTAAAACCCACCTGTCACGGGGTCGCACTTCCGCAACCTCAGTCCCGTGCGGCACCTAACGCACGCTACGCTTCGTTAGGTCAGCCTACTTCTGATAACAATCATCGCGAGGGTGTCCTTTGACGCGCTTTCAACCCGCGCGGTGCTTCGCTACCACGTGCAACGAAACTAACCCATCTGCACATCAGCTCTGATACCACCCGCCTAAAGGACGGGAACTCCTCCCAACATGGTTGCCTCTGTTTCACGGCCTACCATTCGGCTCATCGTGCCCCTTACGACACGCCAATCTGCACCGCTGCGCTAACTTGGCCTCGCTTGCTTCACCTCGGCGCCGCACTAGTACCGCCGTCACGAACCAAGCCCACAGCCTTGTGCCTCACGCTCGCGTGCCCCACTGAGTCCCACGTAGCTTGCCTTCGTGTGCGTTCCGAATTATTAGCACACGTTCATCTATAGCCCACATATTGTCGTGCTCAACTAAGTCCCACGCAGCGCCTTGGTGTTCTCATGCGAGGTTGTCCAGCCGTATGCACCGCGACGCGTAGTCCGGGGCCATACATCAACCTCCCTCGGGTTCCACACGATATCGCTGCGTCGACGTCCTAGGCCCACCCTTTCAGGCCTAGGAGACACTTGCGCCCCCTCTGGCAACGCAAGGCCCCGTGTGCGGGGGAATAGCTCTCAAGCTCCCTTCCCCTATATAAGGGTAAAACAGTCATTCAGTCAGAATGGCAGGAGAACCTCAAACCTATTGGTTTGGCATACCGCAACGCCTCATGCATCGCTAGCCCACCTTGGCTATGTCGCGTCCGTGTTGCGACCGTGACGCTCCGCGTCGTACCCTCATGCGACCGTGTCGCGTCCTCGTAGCGCGACCACGTCGCCAGGCCCACCTGGGCCCATGTCGCGTGCCCTCCTGGCACCACATGTCATGCCACACGCACCATGCCGCAAGCTCAAGTATTGGCCCCGTCACACACCGCTCAGAGAGAATTTGAGAAAAGTTGAGAGTCAGGAAAAGAGTTTTAATGAGAGGGGATGGGAAAGGGGGATTTAATCCCTTTCCATCCAATTTTTTTATGTTTTTAATAAATCGATCCTTTGGAGATTGTCTTTTGCTTGGAGGTTTCGGTTCTCCATGTTTCTCCCCTTATTTTTTTCTTATTTTAGGGGTAGAATATAGGAGTTTTATCCTCTCATTGGTGAGTCTTCTATTCCGAAGAGATCGACTCTACGAAGGCCTTTTTACCATCCATATTTGTTTCTGAAACAGTTTTGGTCACAGGTTTAACCAACGTTTTGATGGCTTCATTATTGCGCGAACACTTGCTCTATTTCTACGCCATGAGGCATCGTTTTAATGCTTCAATTGAAGCGTTGTGTGAAGCTTTTGGTCGGTGTTTGTCCCCATTTCCAATGTGTTGGGAGTTTTTGGGGAACGTGAGTTTATCGATGGTAGTGACGTCTCTTCGGATGGATTTTCAGTGCTGGTTACCGGCGGATCATGGTGGTGGATTCTTGAAGTTTTACATTACTTTGAAAGTCTTTGAATTCTGTATCGGTGTTAAATGGGTCTTAGATGTCATTCAATATATTTTAATGTTAGTTATTGTAACTACCACTATTATGGCCCTCTACTTTATAACCGTTCTTCATTTCAAATGAAAATGATAAAATTTCATCTCAAAAAAATATATTAAAAAAAAATTAAGAGTTAGAGAGAAACTTAGGTAGAAAACTCTTAAATTTTAAAATAAATGAATAAATAAATAAAAATCATGCCTTCATTTCAATAACATGACCGCTAACTCTTGAAAAAATAAGTAACATAAGTCGGGTTAAGATTTCCAAACAACTAATTTCGCTACCCACTTTCATTAAGATACACTGCCACTATGGTTTTAAATCTCGAAAATCTGTTACGTATTCAACATCTCAGATACCGAGACGACTTGCATCTCAGCAAGACGCCTTGGTGATAAAGCGCAAAACTCTTTACGATGGAATAATGGAAAAAAAAAAAATTTATTTAAAATAAATAAATATTTAAGTAAGTAACATGAAAATTTCAACGGGCATTTGTATAACCATATGACAACGATGGAACAAAGGACGGATATAATTTTTCTCTCATTCTTCAAATGTTGATTTTACATCGAACACATCACCAAAAGTGTTATAAGAACCCTTCTCGTAATCATGGCATATCAAGATCACTTTTGGGGAGATGTTCCATCTAATATCAACATCTGACCCTGAGATAGGTGGGACATGATGTCAAGATCTATGAAGTGAAAGACTGAGACGAAAAATAATAGCCCTGGTTCAGTTCAAGGTGATATTAATAGTCAAAACCCCCAACTATAAACACCAAATTTTCATATGCAAATAGCAGTACCCCACGGCTACACGCACACCAATTTTTTTTCTTAAGGCACACTACTTGTGTCATGTGAAAACATCATTTAAGTAGTTCGATTTGAAGGTTGTGTTAAAAATCTTTTCACACCAAAAATTGGCACAAAGTAAGATCTCTTACATGAATTTATGCAATCACAGGCCATTCTCCGATTCAACAATTGACTACAGGAATAAGATAATAAAGATATTTTCAAACTGATCTTTTGCATGAAAGATCCTTGCATCATGACCTTTAAATCAGAAGATTAAAGATCCACCAAACCGTGAAGCCTTTTCATTAAGTGGTTTGCCGAAGTGTGCCTTAAAAAAAAAAAAAACGGTTACTAAGAATAAGCAGAGGTTATTTACAGTAATTCAGTCGTGTGAAGAGCACAAGCTCTTTCATTTGAAAAAAACCATTGACTGCTTTGAGTTGGCCCGCAGAGATCATGTTTTCGTGTCAATCTTCCATACAACAGATCTTGAAATCATGAACGTCAGATCTTGATTTCATGTAACATACACCCCTAAAAGTTGACTATAATCATTGGATGTACTTAATATACAGTCACTTTTAGGGATGTGTTGAACCGTAGAGGGTGTAGATGGTCCCTAAAACCCTCTAGCCAGGAATCAATATAAACCATTTGATAGATAATCCATTGTATGCAGGATTGGGCAATCTAAAGTTCAACTGCACGCAAGATTGGGCCTCAAGACATTCACCATCCTTTGATTTAAGGCAGTCACCAGTTTTAATAAGAAAGGTTTACAACCAATGGCAAAAACATATTTGGTTAACGATCATATATCTCTAAAGTTGACTGAATCAGATGATTTACAAAAATTACATTGGGTTAAACCTGTTCTGGTCAGCTTGCGCACACCTCAACTAATCTCACAAGACCCTGGAGCCTACGACCGAGTAATATTCCAATGGCCCTGAGGGTACTCGAATTGGTGACCATCGTAGAGCACACCCAAGGCCTGACCAATTGATCCACCCCTCCGGATTAAATTGGGGTGAACTCAGTGGAAGAAAGATAAATCGGGTCTTTAAAAGAACTCAGTGGAAGAAAGATAAATCGGGTCTTTAAAAGACCACAATCCTCTCAGAGACTGCAGCTGCAATTTTTAAAAGATTAAAATTTACTTAGTCAACCCTATTAAATACACCTTTTACATCAGAGGCCCTATATTTTCACCTTTATCCAAATTGACCAATTATCTAGAAACAGTAGTTGACGACTCTTAAAATGATCGATACCAACTGTATACAAAGTCAATTTCGACAATGTACAAAATCGATATCGCCTTTTTATCATATCTATCTTTGACATTATCGATTTTATATTAAAGCCTTCAAATCAAATGGCATATATCTTATTTCACATAGTGTAAATATAGAAAAACGCAAATTTTTAAAATTTTAAGCTATATAAGTGTAACTAACTTCTTCCTCATTTTAATTTGCTACCGTCTCTCACGAAAAAGTCTGGATAGATCCAAATAACAAATCAGAGTAAATTGGATCGAGGAAAAAACCCCGTCACGTTTGTCACCTCTGATTTTTAGAAAAAGTAGCAAATTAAAATGAGGAAGAAGATGATATTTTTGAGCATTAAAAAAAGGAATAATTTGAACTTTTTGTTAAAGAAAGGGGATAATTTTGACTTTTTGTTATCCATAGGTCAAAATACAGGGCCTCTGACTTAAAAGGTATCTCCGACAAGGTGGACAACCTTTTCAAGACCAAAGATCAAAATTTTGGATTTCATTTGGCCAAAAATTTCAACCCCATATAAACTGATCAAAATTTCGATCTCAAATTATCGTTTCAGTAGGTGCTGAAACCTACTGAAACCTTCGGCCAAAATTTCGGTCATTTTATCCCAAATTTTGATCCTTGTTAAAGACTGCTGCCTCTGATTATATAAAAAGATCGTTATATACGAAGTGTGAATATTTTTGCAGTACTATTACATATTTGGTGGAAGGTTTCAATTACAGTACTTAGATTATAGATCTAGTAATTTCTAGATATCACTAGTTCAATAATGTTTTGAAACTCTGACCGGAATCCTAAAATATTCCCTTTTATGGCACTTGGCTTAAAGGGGCAGCCATGTCTGACCAACTAATCCTTTGATTTTATAAAAAGGAGCCCGATTATTAGAGGCAGTCTACTTTTTTAATTTACGACATTTAATAATCAATCAGTTACCAAAACCAGCATTCTTAACCGTATGATCCACCGTCTAAATTCAAATACACTAGGGCCTTCACCAATCATCACATGTTCAAAAAAATTTCCAGAACAACGACCAACATGCACAAATGATCAGAAAAGAGCACATAAATAAATAAAAAAGCTTTATAATATGCACATGTGATCTTTTCAAATATACAATTAAGTTTTTTTAGCCACGTGGTACACTACACTCAATACTCGTAGAGTAGGCCCCAGACCCAGCTCGAAAAAAAGGAGCACTTTCCCCGCCGAGTTCCTAGTTTCAGGATCGGGCTAAACATACGATCGGGCTAAACAACTTGGGTTGACTATATCAGCACCCAACGAGATTTTCTGTCATAATCACTATGCAATTGTTGTCCCCAATATCCATTGGGCAATAAACTAAAAAAGAAAATTTTGAAAAAAATAAATAAATAGATGAGCCTTAATAATATTAATATAATTATTTAAACAAACTTTTACCCTTCTTCAAATTTTATTAGAAAAAACATCTTAAAAAAACAACCACCCAGCCAAATTTTATTTAGAAAAAATAGGCAAAAAAAAACACCCACAGACTGCCCAATCTAGCCCAGCAGGGGCTTGGGCCGAGTACATTGCAGCCACGGTTATGACCAGGTTAAAGAAATTGGGAACGCAGTCCACATAAGTTAGGGCCGGGTTGAGCGCCAGCCCGGCCCTAATCCGGGCCATTGAGAGCCCTACATCATAG
The DNA here is from genome assembly GCA_021018995.1 of Chloranthus sessilifolius. Classification (NCBI taxonomy): domain Eukaryota; kingdom Viridiplantae; phylum Streptophyta; class Magnoliopsida; order Chloranthales; family Chloranthaceae; genus Chloranthus; species Chloranthus sessilifolius. Next base: position 129,111,388 of record CM037585.1, on the reverse strand, counting down.
ATCCTCTGACCCACAAAACCGTGTGACCATCTCCTGGCTAATCTACAATCTTTACAGAATACAGACGCACTTGTTTCTAACAAAGTCTTTAGCTCGAAGAGGAGATCACGGCAGCCTTACTAACAGGCCACAACCGCTATGGAGCCCTCACAAGCTTACTGCATCAGAATTTTATGGACCCTGACCTTCGTAAAAGTCGAGATTTTTGACGAAATACATAATCAATCCTGGTATTGAACCACATTCGAATCTGTGACCATGACACAAGTAAATGTCTGAAGTCTTCAAAGTACCCCTGACGTAAGTGAATGTCTAAACTCTTCAAAGTACCCCTGGCACCGAATTAGGCCATATCTTAACCAGAAAAAAAATGGGTTATGTAATACTGCTATAAATTCTTAATATTAGCAAATATTTTTAGTGACCATGAGATCCGTGAAAAACAACAATAGAAAAGATTAGAAGTTCAAAAAAAACGCTTCATATAAATGGTTTTCCGGCAACTCCAGATGGATAAAAAAGTAGTTAAGAAATCAAGAACCTTGAAAAAAAGCCCAGACAAGAATAGAAAATGTATGCCAAGATGGGAAGCAAGCTAACATAAAAATAAGATTAGAAACTCGTCAGAACCAAACACAAGAATTAAAATAGAATAAAACGCGACTCAGCTCGATTCCTAAGTGCGGGAAGTGGTCAACGTCCACGGGCTCCAAGGGCTTCAATATCTTCTCAAAACCCCCCATGACTCTAATATCTTCTCATTATTTTATTCTCCAGCAAATAATACAATATGCATACAAGTTCCAGCCATTAGTCGACTTTCACGAATTTCAGTGGCATGAAATACAAGAAATGCCAGCGTTTGCTCCTACCAAACGGTGATAGCCACTTCACGACTTTGCTATCTGATGAAGTTGATGGGGAAAATTACTAAGTGTACTCGCCGGTATCATCAGATAATCAGGATTTCTCTAGAAACCTCACATTAACAAATCACAACTTCTCTAGGCCACTGACATCCGTGGAAGTCAGATTTTGGTAGGATTAACGGTGTACAGCACTCAACTAATGCTGCTGACACACCATTAATCCTCTATGTAACAGGACACAAGTGTGCCTGCCCGCCTTTTCTAATAACGACGCCGAAAGAGAGTCAAACTGACAACTTGACTTCCATTTTCAACCGTTAAAACTCGGTTGCGATGAATTCTGGTGGCAGCCAGATCCATCTCTGACCACACATTTGCCTGAAGGCCCTGAACATCAAAACACCACTTCCAGATAATATAAAAAAACGCAACCACCGAAACGATAAATGACGATACGTACCATTGTGCCGCCAATTGCACCAAAGCGATGGAGAGAGAGTATGAAGAAGCCATAAAACTCAGGATAGATAGCGCCAGTACTAAAGAAGATATATAGGTAAACTTCACATTAATGGTGGCGCTATCCCTCCTGAGCTTTACGAATTCCTCTCTACTTGTTTTTTACTTTTCCTCAAAACCCATCAATGATCAGCCATATGAAACCAAAGATAGTGTGGTTCAAAATAAGCAAGTTTAAAAGTGTAAGAAGCATTAATGGCTGAGATTTAACAAAACCCATCAAATATACTGAAAGGAAATGTGAGATTTTGAATCACAGAGGAGTTATATGAGATGAAGAAGGCTTTAAAAAAGGAAAAGAAAACAATGGAAGAAAGATTAATGGGCGCGGGTTGTTTGTTGGAGGAGATGAGGAGGGGTGAGTCGGGTATTTATAGGAGAAAGTGAAAAGGGTGATACTATGGGAACATTGAAATATTGACTAAGGGGCATGTTTTTTATAATTTACTACGCTGCCGACTACGTTTCTTCTGCTTAGAATACGCTCGGAGGGTGAGGGAGGGATGCTATGGAAATAGCGCTGGTGTTGAGGGAAACTACGAAAAGGGTATTGGCTTTTTGACAGTAGACATCGAAAATTAATTGTTCGGAAATACCCTTTGGCTAGATGGGATATGATTTGTTGTTAAACGCTTATGTATAAGTAAACTATGCGTATGAATGAATGTAGTTTGTTGACTCTTCAGAAGGGAAAAATTGGCATACTTTAAGAATTTTATAAAAGATACTTTTATTTTTGCCCACCAAATATTTTAGGGCTAAAACATTTGACTGTTTTGAATTAGAATAATACAAATTATCTTTCACAGGATGGATCTTAAGTTAATGAGTGTACTAATTTAGGGTCATTTTTAATTATTTTTTATTTTATATGGCAGACATTCAAAAAAAAAAATTGAAAATCTTATTTAAGTGTGATGTGTGCTTATATAATTTTCTAATATTTTATTAGATATATGCCACATGATATAAAAAATAATTTGTTTAATAGTATTCCTGTGATATCAAAAACCATCGTCTCAAAAATTGGAATGGATACAATCTCTAAAGCAGGCTAGGGATTTCAGTTGTCGTTCCCTTAGAGATTATGTTGGCGCAAATCGATATATCCTCTATTAAATTTAGGGGAATTTTATTGCCACACCACTATTGATCACTCTGAATAAGTTAATAGAGATCTATTTTTTGTTCCAATCTCTCAAAAAAAAAAAAGGGGCCTTGAGATCATGCGCCTATCCTCAAAGGGTTTAAGGTTGATTCCACATGACACACATCTCAAAAAGTGAACGGAAATAATATTTGAGGTATGCAATGATCATGTTAGCTTTTTAACATGGTCAACTTCTGATCGTCTAATGGAATCCTATGATCTCAAGATCTAATTAGTAGAAGAGTGAGACAAAAACGATCTTCATCGTCCTAATCACAGTAGTCAAAAGCTGATCCTTTTCACAGATGTCAAGAGCCTTCTCTTTGCTTAAGTGGTGTCCTATTCACAGTAGTCAAAAGCGTATGCTTTGTTTAAGTGGTGTGGCTGTGAGAAAGAGTAACATATCTCTAAATTTAATAAATTGTAAATATATAGCTAAAATTCGTAAATAGGGGTTTTTATAAATTGAAATATTACATCTCTCCTAAAAACAAAAAAAAATTGAAATATTATATACCAGCATATGTGTGCAATATGACTTTAACTTGGAAATAACCTCAAGGGGTTAGGTAGCTAGCCAGGTACCTACTTTTAAAAGCAGGAGATCTGAGTTCGAATCCCCTCCCCCCATGAGGCCATCCTAGGACTTTCCCTTGAGGCCATCCTAGGGATTTGTATCCTGTACTGACTCGACTTGTGTTGAATTTAGGGTGTGCATGTGTCACTGAGATTAGGCGGGTGCTCTAAGAGGCTCGGATACCCAGGTTATCAAAAAAAAATTTGAGATTGAATTGTAGTATGACTCTAACTTTGAAGTTTGCTCTAACTTGGAGATTGAATTGCAATTTGACTCTAACTGACGATACCAATTACGTTCAAACTCTATATAAAACTAATTTCTCTTAGATTAGAAGTATGATTTGTGTCTTTTATATAAATGGAAAGTTTTTGGCCAAATTATAGAATTGAGATATCATTATAAAGTTTTGAAAAACTTATCTAAGGTTCTGAGGGGAGCTTTTGTGAGGTTTTAGTGTTCTTGTGTATTCTTGTGTGATTATCAATATAGTGAATTATCGCTGCCCATGGACGTAAACTTATTATCGAATCACATAAATATTGTCACTTGTGTATTTATGATTGATTTTCTTCTATTTTACGCTCTTATTTGATCGCTCATCATGAGATCATTGGTTAGTTTGTGAGCTTTCATGCAATAAATTAGTATTAGAGACAGGTTTCTGTTCTACGATCAAAAAGTACGCAACAGTTTTGAACACGAGGTTTGAGGTTAAAAAGTTATTCGAGAAAATCAATTTCAGCTTGTGACAAGTATAAGTTCAGGATATCTTGATTTAACAAGAGCTACACAAAACATTGAAAAGGATTTCGGATAAGCCGGCGGATATGTTCGATGGTGATTGGAAATAATTCAAACTTAAGGTGTGTAGTATAATTCGGCTATGTTTACCAAATAAGATTACGTAAAATTTTATGTGGGAGAGCTCGGCAACCTTGTTGTGAGCCAAATTGAAGAGTCTCTACATGACGAAATCTTCGACGAGTCGTCTATATCTCAAGAGGCAACTGTGCAAGTTGCACATGAAAGTAGATACTTCTCTCAACGAACATGTTAATGAATTTAATAAAATAATATATGAATTATTAAATGTTAGAGAATATGTTAAGGACGAAGATAAAATATTTTTTTTTTTTATTCCCTCCCTAATTACTATGAGCACCTAGTTACTACGCTGCTCTATGAGAATGATACAATTGAACTGGAGTCGATTAAAGCAGTACTACTTTGTAAAGATATGAGGAAGAAAAATTCGGATAGTGATATACAAGCAGATGATTTGTTGGTTAGGAGGGAGTAGAGGATAGTAAATCCATAATGGGTAGATAAAAGTTCAGATCTAAATCAAAAATAGAAAGACAATAAAATACAACAAGTGTCACGAAAATGGTTACATCGAAATGTATTGTCCAAAGTTACAAACAAAGAGGGACAATGCTTTGGATAAAAAATAAAAATGGGTCGTTAGTGAGGCTGGTATAGCCGAACAAACTCTGGATGATGATAAAAATGTGTTGTCAATAGTTTCAGATAAATACTTGTAGAATGTATGGATACTTGATTCAGGATGCTCCTACCACATGTGTCCAAATAGGGATTGGTTCACGTCTTATAAAGAAGTGGATGGTAAAATATTTTTATGAGTAACAATATAACCTGTAAAATAGTTGAATATGAGAGTATCAGAATAAAGATGTACGATGGGGTTGTGAGAACATTGACCGATGTACGCCTTATTTCGAAACTGAAAAAGAACCTCACATCGCTTGGTACATTAAATTTCAATGGGCTCAAGTTTACAGCTCAAGGTTGAGTTTTAAAGGTGATAAATAGATCTCTGATTGTGATGATAGCGAAAAAGATTGGGAACATTTACTTTCTATCAGAGAGTACAGTGACAGGTGGAGCAACGGTATCTAAGTCAAATAATAGCAGTTTGTCCTTTATACAATTATGACACATGCGCTTGGGGCACATGTCAGAATGAGGGGTGACATAGTTAAGCAAGCAGGGCTTGTTGAAAGGTGTAAAGGTTGATAATGTTGACTTTTGTAAGCATTTTGTCTTCGGGAAACAGTGTAGAATTAAGTTCAACACAGCAGTACACAAGGTTTGAGTGCCCTCAGGTCACTGGTGGCAGTGGTGATACAAGCATAGCGATGATCAAAAGAAAAAGTACATTATCAAGCTTAGAGCCAGGTAAAGAATTATAGTTTGACTATAACTTGGATGTTGAATTGTAGTTTGACTCTAACTTGGAGATTGAATTGTAGTTTGAATCTAAATGGCGATAACGAAGTTACGTTCAAACTCTATATAAAGTTAGTTTCTCTTAAATTAGAAATAGGGTTTATGTCTTTTATATAAAGATAAAATTCTTAACCAAATTATGGAGTTGGGATATCATTGTAAGTTTTTGAAAAACCTATCTAGGGTTTTGAGGAAAGTTTTGGTGAGGCTTGAATGTTCTTGTATTTTTATGTAATAATTAATATAGTGGATTATCGCTACCCGTGGACGTAGGTATATTTTCAAACCATGTAAATATTGTCACTTATGTATTTGTGATTGATTTTATTCTATTTTGTATTCTTATTTGATCGTTTATCGCGAGATCGTTGGTTAATTTGTAAGCTTCCACGCAACAATGTGAACATATCATACCGGATCAGTGTGATACTAGCATATACTGGCTCATCATCATCATAGCATCATACCGTCTATTTAGGGTTTGTTTTGCGAGTCTTATTTTTCAGCTCGTTTCTTTCTAATAGTAATTTCACGATCTTTTATGCTGCATCTCATTACTTCCCTTCAAACCTTCAATAGTCTTTCTCTTCCCCTACTTCGTAAGTTTATCTTTTCTTGTTATTTTTATCTGTTCTTGTTATTTCACTCTTCATTTTAAACAACACGTCATCATATATATTGTATCTGGTTGCTTTGTTAAAGCTCAATATTTCGTACCATGTAGTATGACAAGTCTTAACGTTATTTCTTATATAAAATTTTTATTAAATCTGATTGGAAAACTTAGATTGCAAATGTTATATTAGTTACAAATGTATAAAATTTTACTGTATTAGGTTCAAGTGGCATATGAAAAATTTTGACCTACTATTTGAAAAGATATAAATATTCAAAAATTATTTATATCTTTCAAATTCCAAAGGAGTTAGGTGAATCCTTAAAGGGTCTGTATTGATGAAGGTGGCATTGGCATTTCCACGCTATTTTGACTAATTTGTTAGATGTGATTGATCACAAGTTGGAAGACATTCTCTAAGGCTTCAAGTAGTTCCCGACAATAGTAGAAAAAACAACTATTTGAACTCTTTTGTCCTTCAACTCGTCGGTCCAATATTATAGCAGAGGGCCCAAACTTAGTGCATTGATTTTTTATTTATTTTTCAGATTTTGATTTAATATCCAATGGTGAAAAAACATCTTTTAAAGAGTAATCGATCCATCTTAGCCAAATTATCGCAGCACCTCACTCTCGTGTTGGATGCCAAATGGTGCCCCAAGCACATAGAGTAGGTAGAATATATTTTTGAACCTCTGTGCATGCAATGAACACAGATTTGTTTTTTGTTTGAATCATTTTACCCGTCAAATTCTTGTAAATGTTTCCCATCCAGCACTTGAATCTAGTACGTCAAAAGTTTGCAACTTTGACCAATATTTGAACAATAAACAAATCAACCTTGGGCAAACTTCCGTGCCACTTGAACCCTTGGATGGGTGACAGCATACACTTAGTCACTAAGTCAGTGTTCGACAATGATTTGGGAAGCTTAAAATTTATAAAAATCAAATCCAGAAAAAATCGGTAAGTGTGGAAAAGATTTCAAATATATAAAAAGATTAAAAAGTATGAGAAAATGTAAACAAAATTAAAAATCTCAATATATGGAAAAATTATCTTGGATCATTCGTGAAAAGTTGGTAAATATTTTAAAAGCATACAAATTTTTTTTTAAATAACGAAATAAAATTCAGAGAATTTGATAGCTATGAGCATATACGGCCTTATAAATAAGAGGTTTTGGAGATTTTAAATCATGCCGGAATTTTACAAGAATTCGGAGGTTTAGGAGATTTTACAAGAATGTTAAAAATATTAAAGTGATTACCAGCATTGCCCTTGTAAAGCAAAGCAAAATATCTACGGAGGGTATGTTTGTAATTATAAAAAACAATGAGTGGCATTTAATGAGATGAAAAGAAATCCCCTGGTCCAAGCTCTACTTCTGTGACTTCTGACTCCCTCAAAGGCGTTGGAACTTGTGCTCCTCATCTCCCCTTCTTCATGGCTTTCTCCTCTGACTCACTCTCAACCGTACAGGTTCCATAGACTATCAATCTCTCACGAATATCGAGGACCTTTCCAGTCAACTGAAAAGACGTTATTACCCTCACCTAACCCTCTTAATTATATTACTTCTTTATCAGAGTCTCCTCTCTGGAAATATTTCTAAGAGGGTAGTTTTGTCACTGTAAACATTCTGAGAATCTCAGCGCACAGTTATAAATACCAAGTACAGGGTACTTAGGACCCATCACTACCGTACAATCCTGATTTTCAGAGAGAAGATTTACAAAATAGACGGTTAAAACAAATAATCTGTAATCATGTGTGCATCTAACACACAATACGCTGTTGATCTAACGGTTCAAATTGACTTATTATTTTTTACTTTGACCTAAGTGGGTTAATCTTATGCGGCATCCTAGATCCATGATCGTATATAAAAATCAGGGTTCTAAGCTATGGTTCGACTGGTCAACAAATCATGGGGGCCATTGTTTTTTGTTTTTTTTGCATATTCTCCCTTAGGCAGCGTATGGAAATTTCAATTTCAAGAATTTTAAATTCGGGTATTTCATATTCAAAATTTGTAATATTTGAATGTGCATATCTCTTGTTTAGAAATTTAAGTATTGCCTTTAAAATTTGGCCCAAATATTTATAGATCTTTCAATTGGCTATATTTTTTCATAAAAAATATTTATATTTCATCGGTTTTCCTCATATATTCTATGTAAGTTGGGATGCAAGTTTGGTGTACCAAATCGAATCGAATACGATTTTTCAATCGGTACACTACAAATATATTGGTTTCGGTACACTAAATTCTTCCAACACATAAACTTTTCCTGATTCGAAACCGGATTTTTCAGTGTTTAGTTCAATTCGGTTTACTTCGATTTGGGTTTAAAGCGGGTAAAAAAAAAGAGAAAATGGATGCAACTAGGAAATTCTTGGTTGCGCCCATTTTCAATTTTTTTTTCTTCAATCCAAATCGAAGCAAGCCGAACATTGAAAATTTTGATTTCGGTACACCGAATTCCTCCAACACATATACCCTTCCCGAACCGAAACCAAATTTTTTGGTGTTCGGTTCGCCTTGGTTTGAGTTTAGGGGGAAAAAATCAAGATGGGTGCAACAAGCAATTTCATGATTGCACCAAAGGTACACTATACGAAGGTAGGTTGCAACGGCCAAAAACTAGTCATTGCAACCCAATAGCGACAACAACGGCTAGTTTTATAGCCGTTGCAGTAACTACTTAAGCTTGAGTTGGGTCAATTCGGGTCAGGTCAGGTTTGGTCTGGTACTAGTTCAATTCGGTCCATTTACTATCGGTTCGGTTTAATTCGGGTTGCCTCATGCTCAACCTAATCAAATCGATCAATCTTAAAAATACTTGGCTCAGGTGAGTCGAGTATCAGGTCGAACCGTACCTATAATAACATTAAGTAACAACTTTATATTCATTAAACATAATCAATTATATGCTAGTGTAATATTTATATTTTTAAATTAACGTCGAAAAGGTGTTATTTATAAATCTACTTGTTCATAAATACGGACATGAATTTCTAAATTTTGATGGATTTACCAAATCCAAATCCAAACAAAAAAAAGTAGAGCCAAATGGTGGATTTGGATTTAGGAGACCCAAATCCAAATCTACATTCCCAAATGCAACCTTAGATATATCTTATTTGCATTCACCTCTATGTTTCACCTATTTGCATTGTGCGCTTGCATTTGTGCTTCATGTACTTTTTTAACCTCTAGAGTGACAGATATAACAAACTTAGTCAAATATTTAACTGCTCTGAATCAGATGATGCTGACCCTTTGTCATCACACACTACCAAAAACAAGATTATTAGCAACAGTAAAAAAACTGATGCTATTAAGAAAAAATTGCTACTAATAATCTTTAGTAGTTGTTTATTAATAACAGCAATTTTTTACTCCAAAATACTGCCGCTAATAATATGTTTTTTGGTAGTGACAGTCTTCCACCCAATAAATCTTGAGATAAGAAGCCTCTCATCCGGCAATCAAATTTTGGCTCCACGGGAAGATCATGGGTGAACGAACAACTATTATTCTTGAATCATTTTAATCATTTTTCGAGATGCGTTCCATAGGTTCATGATCTTAATATAAATTAGATCAAGGATGAGGGCGAAAAATAATATCCATGACCTGACTCAAAGTAGTTATGGGTTATTTTGTCGAATCCTTCATTGTAGGGGTTAAGATGGAAGGGAAACATAAAAATAAGTATCACAATGTAAACAAGTAAAATACGAGGGGCAGTTAGCAAATAAGACATATCTAAGAACATAAAATGCCAAAACCATAGTTTGTTTTATCAGTCAACAAAACGAAAAGGGTTAATGGCCCCTGACCATATTTAAAGACTAAATGACATTTAAATAATTTTATATCATTAAAATGTCACTTTTTATCTCACGCCATTGAAGTGTAATTTTTTATTGTTCTATAGAGCACACATCGAACATGCTCTAGCTAAAGAGTAACATCTAAGATCATAAGCCAATAAATAATTTTAGATCTTATATCATAATTTTGTGTCTAAATGAAGGTCACGGAAAAACCGAAAACGTGAACTATGATTTTGAAGCTCTGATTAAATTCGGTCGATTCAATCGAAATTTTCAAGTGATCAGATCAACAATCTAAAAAAAAAATTGATTGATCAACCATGTTTTTACGAACGATCAAAAATTTCCTCCCAAAATTTTAAAATTTTGAATTTTTATATAATATACCCATGGAACCGTCTTCTCCTGACCGTCATTTAAACACTAAAATGGTATTTAAATGATCTTACATCATCAATGGTAAAATGTGAATGATTCAACTTATCAAAGTGATAGATCATATAATGAAGTGGAACACGTCCAAAAATAATATTTTACGGAGACTTAAACCAACCGATCTATTGACTATAATATTAACCGTTGTTTTTAGTTTTAATGGATGATATTAAAGTTCATCAATAGGATGGTTTACATCACCTATCAACATGTTTTATTGGCCGAAAACATATTCCAATGATGGATTGCTACCTGTTTCACATCACCTATAGATCATAGATATATGCCATATTATATAATGATAAATCATATTTTAATAGTGTGAGATAAGAAGTAACATTTTAATGGTGAAAGATTATTTAAACAACATTTGATTTTTAAATGTCGGTCATAAGCCATTATTCCTATCCTTATATATAAATCTTGACCGATTAGCCATGCTTTTTTGGTCGAAACCGCATGGTTCTCAATCAACCGGATAATCACATAGTAGGATGGTTGGATCGTGTGGTTCGAAAATTTTAGATCTTCAATCAACCGTTAAACGCAGTCCAAAAACAGGGCCGTAAGTGGCCATGACGACAATCGAACCGCAATCCGGCCGCGATTTAGCTCCGATTCTTTTAATATTTCATCAAGTACGGTGTGTGGCTTGATGATCATGATCTAAAGATCTTGATGCCAATTTTTGCAATAAGAAAGTTTTCTATCATGCAATTTGAAGCAATCAAACAAATGCCTTAAAATGAAGGGCTAAAATTGCGTTTAAAGAACACGGTAGCCTTTTATTTTGAAGGGGTTGATGGCTTTAAAATTTTAATCACACCATCAAGACAGTTTTTTATCAAGACAGTTTTTTATGAAATTTATGACCTACTAAATTTTTGTACAAGTAATAATTAAAGAGTACCTTTAAATCTACCAATCAAATCTTTGAGTTCACTTACGTCTGAAACGCATTGATTATTATTTATCGTCTAAATCTATCACACGATGGATCTTGAGAACTCGATCGTACAATTAAAGTGTCGGTTTTTTATTTTATGTGGTATATCAAAAAAGTGATCTTAAAATCAATTTTGAACATGCACGAGATGCTAAGGTCATTTTATTGAAATGTGGGCCACGAGAAATAAAACACTAATCGCCTGATGGTAGGCTCATGATCTCAAGATCAATTGTGTAAAAAATTGGGAGGATAAATTATCTCTATTATCTATTCTCCAGGTCAATGTATTTCAACTTGGATGATCTTAAAGACTTGTTGGGTGGATTTAAAGGTACTCATAATTAATATAAGAATATGTTTTAAAAAGTTGTTTTAAAAAAAGATTGAGAAAATTTTAAAATAAACAACCTTCTATTAATTGTTGAATAGAAAATACTGAATTGGCATATAGCTCAATAAAATGGGTGTTATTTAAAAAAAAAAAATCAAAACCAAGTTCTGATCACGTTGGTATCTCACATATTATTTTGTTGAGTTGTATGTTAATTTAATATTTTCTATTCAATTATTAATAGAAAGTTACGAAAAAAATTTAGTTAATAAACTTAAATGTATTTTAGATACCTATTTGATATTATCAATCATTTGTATGCGTTATTGATGATAAAGTATATGTTCTGAGTTAGTTTGAAAATTTTCCAAAATAATTTCGAGTCAGTGCAAATTTAAATTTATGATCTTATCATAACACTTGAATATAAACAGGTACTGAGGCCGAAAGTGCTGCAATTTGATGATACGAATCCTCCAACGGTCATGATTTTGAGTTGAATTGTGCTTAAATGACAGCCTTTCATTAAGACAACCTTGCATTGCTTGGAAATGTGCGCCAAGTTGGTGCCACGTTCCCTAAAAGTGAGAAGGTGTGGTGGCTGGTGAGAGCGGCAAATCTTAACTAGATAAATAAATAAACAAAACAATTTTTTTAGATTTTTTTTCTTTTTTTCAAATAAAAATATTTATTTTATGGTTAACCACTATTTACAATCTTATATTCTGTCTAAGCCAAAAAGGTTTTCACACAAAATTACAATGGGTGAACCTCAAACAGCAGACCAATGCTGGACTGCTTATCATGGTGCAATGCAAGCGGCTGGCCTGACTTGCATCCATGGGATTCACAGCTCTTTCAGGGCGCCATATAAGCAGTCTGCTGAATGGTTTGTTGTTTCCATTTCGCGACTGGTGTCCAAGTTTCACACCTAAAAATTGTGAATAAATTAGTGGCAATTGCAATGTAAATTATTTTTGACCCAATTTTATCATACAGTCAAATGTTGACCACAAAAGAGACCTAGAATTCCTTTTTATGATATTCCAAGTGTCAAGAAAGATCATCTTTTGAGATACATGCAATGTGGACTCAACACCTAAATGTTGTTTGTGGAAGCTTGTGGTAAAAATTGCTGTTCAAATTCAAAATGTGGGAGTGGGTTATTGATACTATTTGGTTGTAAATAAAAGTGCCTGATTTAATTGTACTTATTTTCTTCAAAAAATTGATTTAACTTAGATTACTTACCATCCAAAATTCAACATCATCAATCAAACCCTATGAAGACCATCATCCCTACTTATTTTTTTTCCAGCAGTAGTATACCCCTAATCCTCTAACCTTCCAAAATTTTCCAACCACCACCCTAATTAAAACTAACCCTAGTTAAAAAAAAAATAAATAATTGTATACATTTGCCATTATGAAGAAGGTTGAAGGGCAAGATCGTCCCCTAAACCCTAATACGGCCGGCCAGGTCGAGACTCCAGTTGGGGTTTTAGAGGGGTATGGTTAGGGTCACATCAGGGTGTCCCCATCAAAATCCGGGTGTTAAATGCGCCACGTGGGGGACGAGGGGTTCTCCATTACGTCCCCCACCTCTGCACCCTGCAGCCTTTCCACTGCAAAAGCAAAACCCCCTTAAATAAATAAGGGCACAAATCCCCAGTCAAAAACCCTAGAAACTACAACGACCTTCCCCCTGACTTAGAAGGATTTCGTCCTCATCAGTCGATTGTCCACGTCAGATTCATAAATTTATACCTTAATTAGATTTATATCATGTGGATTTGGACCACCCGAGTTCGTGCTTTCTCTTTATATTTTTCCAATCAATGGGTACACGTGTGCTTGATCTGACCGTTCAAGTAATCGACAGGAAGAAATGTTTTGTGTTTGATAGGGGTGTAAACGGGTCGAGTCAACCCGACAGCTCTAGCGACCCGACTCTCTACCGGTTAGGTTCAGATTTCTGACTTGTCGGGTCTACGATAAATTGGTAAGCATGATTTTAAAAATCAGTCATATCCAATACGCATCGGCCTAAATGCATCGGGTTTTGCCCCACTGGAGAAAGATATGCACACGAATATTTTATGAGCTCAAATATTGGGTCAAACAAGTCAAAAGTATTGAATAAAGTTTAATCCTAATCATCGATGTCAATCGATTGATTGTTGGGCGGATCCAAATCCGCAGGTTTGATTTTTGAAAGATTGCTTTAGTCATATATATTCCATAATGTGGTTTGGAGCTTATTTGGAAGTTTGGAAGATTGCTTTAGCCATATATTTCATAATGTGGCTTGGAGCTTATTTGGAAGTGTTTTGAATATTTGCAAGTTTTAGGAGATTTGTGAGTTATGTTTTCAAAAAGGGTTTTGTGACTATTTGCATAAAGTTCCTCTACGGATCCAGAAAGAGTTTGGTGAAGTTTTATGTGAAAAAAATTGTGGGATATACTTTTAAGAGAAAAAGCATTGAAGAATGTTTGAGGATTGAAGATCCGATTGAAGCCGTTCTTGTGTCGGAATCATGATTATATTCCGGCAGATCTCTTCTTTGTTTTTTGAAGGACTGCGTCCTTGGTTTAACTATGAATTTGTTGTTGAAGATCGTATTAGATCTTGATTGAGTTTGCACTGGAGAGAAGAGAGTGTGTGTGTTGTAAACATTCGTAAAATAGTGCATATACTCCTGTGGACGTAGTCTTCGATTGGGTGAACCACATAAATCTGTGTTGTGGGTGTTATTGTTTTTTGCCAAATCTTCTTATTTTTTTCGCATTCATCGCAATAGGGAGCTTGTAATGTGAGTAGAATTTCTAACAATTAATACAAGAGCAAAATTTACGCTACAATGACGATGAGGGTATCGAATGCATGATTCGAGGTGGAGAAGTTTTCTGGGAAGAATGACTTCTCTTTATGGCAAATCAATGCCACAGATCTCCTTGTCCAACAAGACATTGATGATGCCTTACTTGGAAAAGAGATGGGAATGAAGGCAGAAATGTCCGATGAAGAGTGAAACTTTATTGATAAGAGAGTCGTAAGCATTATCCGATTGTGCTTATCCGATGAAGTTTTGTACAATGTTCTTCGCGAGAAGACGACTTTAGATTTGTAGAAGAAGATGAAATCTCTCTACATGACAAAGTCGTTGTCCAACAGATTTTTCATGAAGAAGTAACTCTACACCCTTCGTATGAAGGTTGGTACGCGTATTCATGACCATTTGAATTCGTTTAAAAAAATATTTAGCTAATTATTAAGCATTGAGGTGAAACTTGAAGAAGAAGATTTAACACTTCTCTTGCTCACCTCATTGCCACCATCTTATGAGCACATTGTTATCATCGAAGAAGTAATTGCTACACTTATTTTCGACGAATTGAGAAAATGGCTCGAATCTAACTCCGAAGTGATTAATCTCTTGAGCGAAAGGGGTCGGAATCATGAATGAAAAAGAGACAAATCCAGAGGGGATAACAAATCAACGAAAGGAAACAACAGGTCCAAATCTAGGGGTGACAGAAAGGATATTATCTGTTTCTTCTATAAGTAATCTGGATATATTCACAAATATTGCAAGCAGAGATTAAATAATAATAAGTGTGATGAAGGGACTTCGCAACAGGCTAGTGTTGCTAAGTTAGATTCCGGTGAAGACATATTGTGTGTATTGTTATGCTCCAGTCAGTTTGATGATAGATAGATCCTAGATTCATGAGTATCGTATCACATGTGTCTGTACAGGGATAGGTTTGACCAGTATAAGATAACCAATGGTGGGACAATTTTGATGAGAAATAACCGTGTATGTGAAGCAGTGGGGATCGGTTCGATCAGAATCAAGATGTTTGATGATTGTGTTCGCACTCTTACTGAGGTCAAGCATGTGCCTGATTTGAAGAAAAATCTGATCTCGTTAGGGACATTGGATGAGATAAGATGTCATCATAAAATCCGGTAAACTAAAGGTTGTATGTGGTGTTATGACCTTGATGAAAGGTCAAAGATGAGAAATCTGTATACTTTAGTATACAACACAATCAGCGGCAGTGGTGTTACAGCTACAAAAGATTTCAAAGACTTCTTTGATTTGTGGCACAAAAGGCTTGTTCACATGAGTGAACGTGGGCTGACAGAGCTCATAAAGAATAATGTAATTTCTGGCATTCAAACTTGTAAACTGATTTTTTGTGAATATTGTATCTTCGGGAAACAAAAGAAAGTTAGTTTCTTCACTGAAAAACACACTTCGAAGGGGCTGATTGATTACATACATTCAAATGTATGGGGACCGGCTAGAGTCACTTCAGTAGGTGGAGCCAACTACTTTGTATCATTTATAGATGATTACTCCAGGAAAGTTTGGGTGTATCCGATTAAAAATAAATTGGATGTCTTTCAGGAATTTATGCAATGGCAGAGTATAGTTGAAAAACAGATAGATAGAAAGGTGAAGTTTCTCAGATCAGATAATGGTGGGGAATATTTGTCATAAGAGTTCAAAGCTTACTTTGAAAATCAAGAGATTGTTAGGCACTTAACAGTTCCTGAAAATTCTCAACAAAAATAGAACACTATTAGAAAAAGCACGGTGTATGTTGAACCATTCCGGCTTGAGTTATAGGTTATGGGCAGAGGTAGCGAACAAGACATGTTATTTGGTCAACCGGTCGCCTTCAGCGGCATTGAACTCCAAAACTACAGATGAGGTTTGATATAGAAGACACGGGAATTACTCTCAATTGAGGGTATTTAGATGCGCGACTTATGTATTATTTTAGGGAAGTGAACGATCTAAGTTGGATTCAAAATCTAAAAAGTGTATCTTGATTGGCTATGATGGAGTCAAGGGTTATCGTTTGTGGGATACTCAATCTCACAAAGTGATAGTTGAAAGGGATGTTACTTTTAACGAAAATAAGTTTCCGATGAAAAAGGCGGAAGACAAACCTCAGTCATCTGATGAACCTCATGTATAAGTTGGTGTTAAGAGGCATGAGCAAAATGAGAAAGATAATGAAGACTTTGAGATAGAGAATGATGACACAATTTCTCAAGATTTGCAGTCTCAGATACCGGTTCAGACTACCTTGAGAAGGTCAGAGAGGATAAAGAAGTGTCCTGAAAAGTTTAAGGATATAGTTCCTTTAATACTTGCACTTATCACAGAGAATGGGGAACCAAACTCAGTTCCAGAAGCTCAGGTGGATACAAATACAGTAAAGTGGCATTTAGCTATGGAAGAAAAATGGTAGTCATTTTTAAAGAATGAGACTTGAGATCTCATGAAACTTTCTAAAGGGAAGAGAGTCATCGGTTGTAAATGAGTCTTTCGAAAGAAAGAATATGATAAGAGTGAAATTCTAAAGTTTAAGGCAAGGCTAGTTGCAAAGAGGTTTTCTCAGAAAGAGGATATCGATTATAATGAGATATTCTCTTCGGTTGTGAAACACGCATCGATTCGCACATTCTTGGCAATAGTTGCTCAAAAAGATCTCGAACTAGAACTAATGGATGTGAAAAAAAATTTTCTCCATGAAAATCTTCAGGAAGAAATTTATATGAGAAAACCAGAATGATTTAAAGTAAAAGAGACAGAATCACTTGTTTACAGATTAAAGAAATCCTTGTATGGTTTCAAGCAGACACTCAGGCAGTGGTACATAAAGTTTGATTCATATATGCTGGGCATAGGATATCACAGGGGACAGTATGATTATTGTGTCTACTGGAAATAGTATGATAAAGGGGAGAGAATCTTCCTAATTCTCTAAATGGATGATATGCTGATAGCAGCAAAAAGCATGGTTGAAATCAACAAGCTGAAACAATCATTGAGCCAAAAATTTGAGATGAGGGATCTTGATTTTTTAAATAAGATCCTAGATATGGAAATCACGAGGGATCGTGAGAAGAAGAGGCTTTGGCTAACTCAAAGGACCTTTATCCAAAAGCTCCTTCAGCAATACAATATGAGTGATGTCAAGCTTGTATCAACTCCTCTAGGAGAGTATTTTAAACTCACAATGAAGATGAATCCGCCCACACATGATGAAAGGGAATACATAAAAAATATTCCGTATGCAAATGCCGTTGGGAGTTTGATGTATGCCATGGTGAGTACACGTCCAGATTTAGCACAGGCCTTGAGTGTGGTTTACAAGTATATGTCGAATCTCGGTAAGGAGAATTGGCTTACGGTGAAATGAATATTGAGATATCTGAAAGGTACAGCTGAACATAGTTTGATATTTGAAAGTGGAGATACAAGCAAGTTGGATCTCTACGGCTATGTCGATTTTGACTATGCTAGTGATTTTGATAGAAGAAGGTCTATCACGGGATACATATTCATTTTGGCAGGTGGAGCGATTAGTTGGAAGTATATGCTCCAAGGGATAGTTACGTTGTCAACTATAAAGGTTGAGTATATAGCGACTACAGAAGCGGTTTAGGAAGCCTCATGGATTAAAAGTTTGATCAATAAATTTTGTGAGGTTGATGAGAGCACCGATATCTTCTGTGACAGTAAGAGTGTCATTCACCTAGCAAATAACCAGTTCTTTTATGCTAGAATAAAACATATAGATGTTTGGTATTATTTTATCTGGGATATAATAGAAAATGGAGAAATATCGATTGAGAAGATCGATACGAAAGAGAACGCAACGGACATATTGACCAAGCCGGTTATGCAAAATAAGTTAATGTATTGCCTAAAATTGATTAACACTTGTCGAAGATGTTGATGCCCGTTGGGCAGTGACATGGTTGGGGATGAAACCTTAGTAAATATTGTTGAATAAGGTTTAATCCCAACCATCGGTGTCAATCGATTGAGGTTAGAAAATCAATCAATTGAGGTTGGGAAGTCAATCGATTGACTGTTGGGCGGATTCAGATTCGTAGGTTTTATTTTTGGAAAATTGCTTTAGCCATATATTTCATAATGTGGTCTGAAGCTTCTTTGAAAGTGTTTTGAATACTTGCAAGTTTTAGGAGATTTGTGAGGTATATTTTCAAAAAGGGTTTTGTGGCTCTTTGCAGAAAGTTCTTCTAGGGATCCAAAGAGAGTTTGGTGAAAGTTTTATGTGAAAAAAACTGTGGGATATACTTTTGAGAGAAAAAGTATTGAAGAATTGTTTGAGGTTGAAGACCGTTCTTGTGTCGGAATTGTGATTATATTCTGGCAGATCTCTTCTTTGTTTTTTGAAGGACTGCGTCCTTGGTTTAATAATGGATTTGTTGTTGAAGATAGTGCTAGATTTTGATTGAGTTTGCATTAGAGAGAAGAGAGTGTGTGTTGTAAACATTCATAAAATAGTGCATATACTCCCGTAAACATAGCTCTCGATTGGGTGAATCACGTAAATCTTTGTATCGTGGGTGTGATTATTTTTTACCTGAATCTTCTTAATTTTTCGCATTCATCGCGATAGGGAGTTCGTAGTGTGGATAGAATTTATAACAAAAAAGAGCTCACATGAGAAAGCATTTGCTTAAACGCAGGCTTAAAATGCAGGTTTTGCGGTTTCGAGTTGTTAGTGTTAGTATACTTTACTTTCGAGTACCGGGAAGGCCAAGATCCAGAATGGGTTACATATGTTTGGGATAAGCTCGTAAACGAGACTCGACCCAATGACTTATATTGAACTATATTGAGTCGCATCCGATCATATCGGCCGATACGTAGCAGAGAAAATCTCAATTATACTCTTCTTTACAAAAAAATTATATTAAAATAGGCCATTACTATTTAAAAATTACAAATCGGGCTTTCAAATATTGGCTAGGTTGGTAGATACGTATTCTCCATATCGGATACGTATCGACCTAGGACTTAGCCGATATGTGGATATGTATATATCCGGCGTTAAATCCTTGATAGTAAGACGTCTCAGGCGGTACGCTTGGCATCTCAGGGCTTAGCGAGATGATAATGATATTTCGTTTTGCTTTGAAATGTTGTATTAAAAAATTATTACGTTTTTAATTCTAATTTATATAAAATGTTAAGCTCTGACGCCATTAAACATATACAAATCATCACCTTTGTACACGTGGCGCTATTTTGCTCATGATATCGAGTCGATGTGATGATCTTGTGAAGAACTATTGTGCTTCATCTAAATTTGTGCACTCTAATAGTCACTATTGTTATTGTTTTTAACGACTAATATTAAAGCTCATCGATCATGTGATATGCAATTATTTTATTCTCAACAGGGTCAATGGCTATGGTGCTTTGCCAAAGCCATCAATCCTAGTCCACTGAACCACTGGCGTTGCCATATAGAAAGGTTTGGTGGCTCAAGGCCCCATTTAATTCTAGAATTTCTATTAAGTATGGTTCATGTACAATCTTTGTTTGCATATAAGCCTTCAAATCCATGATATAAAAGCTCCCAAATCAACTCAAGCCCTTATTTAACTCTAGAGCTTCTATTAAGTATGGTTCATATATCATTTTTTTTTGTATATAAGCCTTCAAATCTATAAGGTAAAAGCTCTCAAATCAATGGTAAAATAACTACTAACATTACATTGATAGATGGAAGCCCTCGCCAATAAAAATTCCCGGCTACGCCCCTCCAGTGATTTATTCTTTAATGGTATCAAAACAAATACCTATTTTAATGGGGTAAGATCGTTTAAAGTATTATTTTTTCGTTTCAAGCTGTCTTGCCATGACACAAGACATCTTGGTATCGGCCATGTCCGAGACCTCTCGGATTTCCAAAATTTTAAACCATGGTTCGGGCTTTAACCTTACTTGGTTTTGTCTAGCCAGGTCGTGTTAGGTTTCATGGATTCAATAAGAGGGCTACTAAATGACAAGGGCATGCTAGTCTTTTTACCGCACTCTATTTCTAGATGCACACCAAAATTTTCTATCTGCACATCAATTAATTAAAAAATAATAATAAGAGATATTACTTTAGTTTTCCTAATAAAATATGTGTCACTCATGAAAAAGAGTGCTCATTGAAGCTTTTAGATCCACACAAGCTTTTCCTACTTTCGTTTCTTTTGCAATTAAATATCTTTTTTCGGGACCACACCAACTTTTTTACACCACTTTATTTCCTTCGTAGGGTATGCGGGAAGAATAAAAGTGGGGTGCATATATAACCACTCTTGCAATAAGTATTTCGTGTCGGATTTTTATTTGAAGGTTCAGATAAAACTGGTTGACCCCAACCTGACTTGAAACTGATTTTCGAGGATTGAATTGCTAGATCAGCCGATTTTATAAAACAATCGGCCGATCCATCCGGTTTAATGTGAATCAATAAGGTTGACTTTTATTTTTTATTTTATTTTATGTTATTTTAATTTTTTCACCTATGTTTTAAAAGTGATGAGTGACTGAGAGATTTGAAGGGAGTTCACTGCCCTTTTAGGGAGAAACACTTAACCAAAAGGTTTGAACTCTATTGTCCTTAGGACAAAGGGTAAGTAAATCATTAAAACTCACACAACCACACATTAAAACTCACACAACCACACTTAGGGAGAAACACTTAACCAAAAGGTTTGAACTCTATTGTCCTTAGGACAAAGGGTAAGTAAATAGACAAAAAAATCAGCCACTCCATTGCCAGATTTTTTAACAAGAGAACAATGAGAAAAATTGAAGAGCAAGAGTCTCCCTAATATCATCACGTCTAAGGTGCCTCAGTTCGATTTTTATATAAATAAATATAGGAAACCTCTGTTCACACCCACCAAATTACTGTAAGCACCTACTTAATGAGATTGCGCGCTTGTGAATAACACAATGTTGGCTGGCTACACCAAAAATAATGAAATTTGACCTAATATAGATCGCAATCTTTAAGACTATATTTACCTCCATTATATAACAAGATAACGGTAAATTCGTATTTAAGATACAATTAAACCTCGGTGATTCACCAACCTCTCCCACACTATATATGTTGCACTAGCTAGTGTGCAACCCAATGAAATGAGCTCACAGAAGCACTCTAATAGGCATAGAAATTTCAAGGACACAAAAAACTCCCCTCTGGCCTCTTGTTTATAGTGTTCAATACTGCCCTTTTAGGGGCGGTTGTAAATGTTTGTTGGTTGTTTGAAATCGAGCACCCTGATCAATCTGATAAAAAATTATAAAGAAGCAATGGTACATATTAATTAGTGACATCTTTTGGTTATTCAACAGTCACAAACGGCTATGTTTGAATCACTTTATGAACGATTGGTTCTCAACCGTGGGAAACCCCCCAATGCACACACACGAAAGTTTAAAATTACACAAAAGTATAAATTTCTAATAAAAAAATAATCGGGCTGCTCAAGACCTGACCTAGCCTAGGAGGTCCTGATTATTTTCAATCCGAGCTCGAAAAAACTTGGGCAAAGCCCAGACCAAATTTCTACTCAGGCCAGATTCAAACCGAATTTTCGAAAATAATTGAGTTGATGAAAAACCTAATCCAACCCAGCCCGTTGACAGTCCTATTAGCAAATGGCATATACCATAAAATCTCCACTCGTGTATATATATATATTCATTTAATACATTTTACAACCAATACAAATACGTAAGGGTCAATGTAGACCCTTCATACAACCCAACTCTAGTAAAGAATTCAATCATTTCTCCAAATTGGTACACTATTTACCATCCTTCATGCATGTCTTAAATAATCGCAATATATTTATTTGAAATAAATTTCTTCAACACCTATTAAGTTATCCTCTCAATATCCTATTTTATACCTTCATCAAATCGATAGAAACTATACATAAATTTTTTTCTTTCCTAAACTTTATTATAATTTATATGTTTTCTCAATAAGAAAATAATTTCAGGTGTTGATATTTCTATCATAAACCAAAACTAGTTGTAAAATAATTTGAGTTCGCTTAGTGGCAGACGTATGATTTTCTTATAGTGGGGGCACACACCTGGTACACTACAAAAAATAAGACTATTAGCGGCAGTTTTTTTTAATAAAAAACTATCGCTATTAGTCCTGTCGCTACAAAAAACTGCCGTTAGTATTTTTGTAGCGACAGTATTAATAGCGGCAGTTTTTTATAATAAAAAACTGCCGGTAATAGTCTTATTTTTTGTAGTGGTAATTCATAGTCAATATATTATATGATAATAAATTTTTTTTCCGCCCTTCATGGAAATAAAATTTTATTTTTCAAAATTTACAAAATACTTTTAAAAAGTTAAATATTTCTAATTTTTAATTTCTAATAAAGATAGCAAACACTAAAATGGTGTTTAAAATGATCTTACATAATTATGCCATTAGAATTAGACTTTTTATCTCACACCATTAAAGTATAATTTATCATCATATAATATAGAGCACATCTGTGATCAATCTAAATTGTCCAAGTGACAATCTACCAATGGAACATTTCTCAGCCCAAAGAAACATGCCTATAAGTAGATTTGAACCATCCGAGTGATGAACATTAATATCAGCCATTACAGCTAAATACGCTGATTGATATTATAGTTAACAGATCGGATGGTTTAGAATCTATCTAAATCACCATTTTTAGCACATTGCAATTCAATCTATAATCTATCACTTTGACATATCACTAAATCTTCAGCCATTGATGGTGTAAGACCATTATAACACCATTTTAGCGCTTAAATGACAGACATGAGAGTCGGATCCAATATAAAAATATTAATGTTAATTATAAAAGGATTAGTAAATGGGTTTATGGTTTAGGAAATTGGGAAATTTAAAAATTAGGAAAATGAGTTTAGGGTTTAGGATTAAAGTAGGGATTTCAAAACTAAGGTTTGGAAATGAATTTAGGGTTGCCATGATACCATCAATTAGGTATTTAGAAGTTAAGGTTAAAACGTTTAGGGATTAAACGAGATAAAGAGAGAGATGGAGAACCAGAGAAAGACAGAGATATCTGTTGTGGAGCTTAAGAGAGGAGAGTGTAGAGAGGAGAGAGAGAGAGAGAGAGAGAGAGAGAGAGAGAGAATATAGAGAGAAAGAGCGTCGGAAGGATTTTTTTTACTTAAAGCTGGTTTGATTATTTACAACCGAACATTTGATCTCTGCAACCGATTTCCAAGCCAAGTCTTCATTGCAGAGACCAAATCATCAGCTGCAAATATCCGAACTCAAATAAATGAGAGAATTCAATTTTTAGTTTATGGGGGTGCCTTAAATATAGCTTGATAAACATATATGGTCATGGGTCGAACTCGCCCATACAAGACTCTAACGACGCATGCGCTTAGGTCACCGCCTACGATACCCAACATGGGCGTCCTTCGACACGCTTTCAACCCGCGCGGTGCTTCACTACCGCATGCAACGAAGCCAACCCATCTATACATCAGCTCTGATACCACCCGCCTAGAGGACGGGAACTCCCCCAATGTGGTTACCTCTGTTTTGCGGCTTACCACCTAGCTTATCGTGCCCCTTTACGACACGCTCAATTGCACTACTGTGCTAAACTTGGTCTGTTCAAGCTTCACCCTATGCACTACACTAGTACCTCGCTTCGCAACAGTCTTGGCATACAGCTCTCCATGCCCTCATGTCTTGCTCACATATTGAACCAAGCCCACAGCCTTGTGCCTCGCGCTCTCGTGCTCAACTAAGTCCCACGCAGCTTGCCTTCGCGTGCGTTCCTAATTACTAGCACTCGTTCGTCCTTGGCCCACATGCTGTCGTGCTCAACTGAGTCTCACGTAGCCATGGTGTTCTTCTCGCGAGGTTGCCCAGCCGTATGCACCGCGATGCGTAGTCCAGAGCCATATATCAACCTCCCTTGGATACCACACGGCATCGCTGCGTCGACGTCCTAGGCCCACCCTTTCAGGCCTAGGAGACACTTGCGCCCCCTCGGGCAACACAAGGCCCCATATGCGGGGGAATAGCTCTCTAGCACCCTTCCCCTATATAAGGGTAAAACAGTCATTCTACCCGAATGACAGGAGAACCTCAAACATATTGGTTTGACATACCGTGACGCCTCCTGTATCGCTAGCCCACCTTGGTTGTATCGCGTCCATGTCGCGACTATGTTGCTTTACACGTGTCGCGTCGTCGCAGCCCGACCATGTCGCCAGGCCCACTTGGCCTCATATCGCGTGCCCTCCTGGCACCACATGTCGTGCCCCAAGCACCATGTTGCAAGCTCGAGTATTGGCCCCGTCATAGGCCGCCCCTGAGTTGGCTACGAGGCTGTGTTACTTTTATCTCAGATTCATGGTAAAAAAGGACCATGATGCTTTTTTGTTTTGATACGGCCATTCGGCCAGGGCAACCTCGAGAGTCGAGGAGCAGACACGCATACACATGTGATAGTTGTGGAGCAGCGTGAGGGAGCACCAACTATAGTGGTGAAAGTTAACTAACAAAATCCAACCCACACACAAGAGTCGAACCCATGACCTACTCCCTCGCATTGTACTAACTGGGCTAATGCCTCTTTAGTCAATATTTTTTTCTTTCTTATATATAGGTAAGTATGGGAATTCAACCACTATACGCTTGAGGGCGTCGCCAATGGGGCAGAGGTGCAATCCCATCTTGGGCACCTCATCCTCTTAAAGTTTATAGCTTTCCTTCTCTTATGTAACAAACTTGTGACTCTCTTTCTCTCTCTCTCAGATAC
The DNA here is from genome assembly GCA_021018995.1 of Chloranthus sessilifolius. Classification (NCBI taxonomy): domain Eukaryota; kingdom Viridiplantae; phylum Streptophyta; class Magnoliopsida; order Chloranthales; family Chloranthaceae; genus Chloranthus; species Chloranthus sessilifolius. The sequence goes on along the minus strand of CM037585.1, from coordinate 129,086,180 downwards.
ACAAACACACCCATCCTACCAAACAAATTACCAAATGTCTTATGCCTAATTTTAAATTTTCATGTCCCGTCATATCAAAATCGCTGTAACCTATATATATATATATATATATATATATGGCCAATTGAATAAGTGCAGTAAAGTTAAAGGACACAAGAACTCATTGGTCGAAGATTGCCCAAGCGATCAAGATCGTTAATTTTAACGAGCAATCTTAATTTTCTTGAATTTTTTAACCTTGGAATCTATGAATTGGTCCAATTGGTTGACCGGTCATCAAGTGGCCGGGGCCAACTGGTTACCGGTCAATTTCTTGAGGAGCAGCCGGCCGGTTGAAAAGGAATTTTGAATTTGTTTTTAAAAAATTACTTTTATTTTTATTTAATAAAACTTCTCGTTATTGTTTCTTCATAAATACATTAATTGCAATTTCATTTTATTTTTTCAAAAAAAAAAAAAATTAAATTTAAATTTTTCAAAAGAGGAGAACCCATCCTCAGCTTTTGCCTTTTGAACCCTTGGTTTTAGAAAATCAAAATTTAGATAAAAAACACTTCTTACCCAATTTTCAATTGGTTTCAGTATATTTGAGGAGTCGAGTGTACGGTTGCTCATTGGTCCCAGCGATGATTGTCGTGGATAATATTGACAATTGTCGGGAAGCAAATCACGAGTGCTTCAAAGGGACGGATCTGAGATTCTTTGGTAGGCTTGAAAGTTTGATAGGACTGTTGTTGTGGGATGCATTAGTGTGATAGGTTTGCATATTATTCGGTACTTTTGTTAGTCTTTATTAACTTTCTTAGTCGACTTGCTTCTGCTCGAGGTCCCATGATATTTCCCTGATTGGATTTTTCACAATAAAAATTTTGGTGCGTTGTGTGATAAAAAATTTTTTTACCTTGTGGTTGCTTGTTTAATAACTAATAATTGCCTACGAATTCACTCCTTTAGGCTAATCTGTATTCATTTAAGCCATAAACAATATTTCACCTAAATTTAGTCATAGATATCTTAGCTTTTCATGTTTTTGCTAAATTATTTCTTTTAAGATATTTTTTGTCTTTGATCCGTTCAAGGTAGCTCAATTTTTTAAAGATATTTTTGTCTTTGACCCATCTAAGACTGATTGTTAGCTCATTATTGTCGCATGTCTTAGCCAGAAAATTATGTCCATTAGTGTACCATAACCATTTGATCAATGCATTTTGACATGTACCATTAGAAAATAATTAAGCACAGCTAGAGTGCATGAACTTCAAATCCCTCAGTCAATATGTTAATTGAGCCTAAGGTTGGTCTAAATTTGAGCTATCTTACGATGACTTGGATTACCCAACACTTGTGCCATGCAGCCTTACAAGTTGGACGGTTGTTATAATCCAAAAAGGGCAGCCATAAACATGGGTTAAAATCTCGGATTTTCATATCATATCGTCCAGCTCCAAAATCGATACGTATCGGACGACAAGCATTAGTTCTGAACGATACATTCCAATGTATCATCCGGTATTTTAGGTTTTTATATGACAGGCACCGATACGGTACCTTGAATGTACCGTATCGGTGAGGTCCAAAACCAATATGTATCGGACGATACATATCGGTATCGGACGATATTTTGATCCATGGCCATAAAACATTTGGCAATTTGTATGCTAAGATGGGTGAAAGAGAACAAACTAAGGTCCTCTCCGGCTAAGTCTTAACGCCAAATTGTTTTGTTGGGGCCATAGGATAAAGATGATATTAGACTCATTATCAAAAAAATAAAAATAAATTGATATTAGACACCAAACTGGGATCGGACCGGGCTACTAAAATCTGCATATGCCCAACCCGACCCAATGGTGCACCCGACACGACCTAATAATGCACTCAAGCTTACCCAACCTGAGAACTTGACCTAACCCGGTAAAAACCCCTGTTTTATAAAATTTCAAGTATAAAATATCGGGTCGGCCTGACCCGACCCGACCTAACCCAATAGAACCTCTTGGTCAATCCGAACTGACCTGAAGAGGGGGTCAGATGTCTCATGCCCGACCCAACCCAACAAACCAATTTTAGGTACCTGGCTTGATAAAATATCGGGTCGGGTCGAATATCCAATTGACCTGACCTATTGACGGCCCTACATGTGGAGTTATCGTGTGTACAATTTAATAGGTGCATCGTGATTTGATATTGCGTAAAGGATTAATGCCATCTACACTACCATGCAAATTCTATATAAAATTAAATTTATATGGTATGTAATGGAAGTGAATCAGGCGATGGGGATTGTTTTTCTTTCCAATCTTTTACGAAATATATAATAGGGATAATGAGCGTCAATGTCACGACCTAGAATTTCCCAAGGGCCTAGAACTTCGTGTCATGACCTGCACACATCCCAAATATGTTAAGCGGACAGACGTATACATAATCAGAGTTCTCACGCTAGCATGATTTCACACAATTCGTGAATCCAATAATTAATGAATGAGACATTATGACAGTCAAAAAGATTAAATAAAATGTAACAAAATTCGTGAAATATTTACTAATTAACGAGAAAATAAAGATTAACTATAAATAAAAAGTACGAGACTATAAATAAACAAACATTGTATGAAACGAAAGAATAAACTGCCTAGACTACAAATCCTAATCTCAATACTAAAATTATGTTATCAATAATTGGTATAAGGATTATAATCAACACCAAGGTCCTCCTGGTGTCCTGTAGTATCGCCCTCCCAAGGCTTCTGGTACTCGGCGTCCACGGGATCAACAAAATCAATGTCCGCATGATTGGGATAATCGGCGCCCACTTTATCGATAAAATTATCTATAAATAATTAAGTCATGATGGCTAAGTTATTAAACAATGCGCAACTTAGTGGATACACCATCAATCCACCTTATTACACTACTTAGGTGTATTGTGGGTGCATCTCATGAGTAATAATAATAGTATGGCAATATATAAGAAATAAAGAAATGTCAAAATTATGCGTATCATAAAAATCATATCTTAACCTACATGCAAGACCATGAGCTAGACACAGTCAAATCCTAACGTACCTCATAAACATAATATATTGTATTACAACGACACATGCGCTTGAACATCACATCGGCGTACATACTTCTATTTCTAATACGACCCGTGCCAGAGTCGCTTCTCGAGCCTGCCTAGTGAGGGTCACTATAGTGGCCTACCACCATAATATATATATATATATATATATATATATATATATATATATATATCGCCTTCCATATCATTACATATCATATCATATACCTTATCCACTCTCAGGGGTGGTCGACAAGCGTACGCATCTTTAAAGGCGAGAACTACGTACCTCATAACATATCTCATAGTACTGTCTTCTAAGAGATTCGTATCGACTGTAGACGTTAGAATCCTTACGGTGGCTACGTAAGATACAATACGTACAGACGTAAATTCATAATCCTATGTTAGCGTACACAATAATATCTTATTATATTCGTATCTGATCTTACATATATATATTTTTTCATTTTTGTACAACCAGAATTTAGAGTGAGTTATAATAAAATAAGCTTCATTAAATCACATTTTTCGAGGGACGAGTTTCGTAGCAACCTGGATGTACTCCGTATAGCAGCCCATACTCCCACAGAGGCGTTGCATCCGTACATAAATGCCTATATTTCGAATTTCACGTGATCATGAAAGGAACCCTACCAGGACGAATACTTATAGGTCGAGTGTCGTATCTTATTCATTGACTTATCATTTAACTAAATCCTCAACTTTATCTATCATATTTAAAGCTCAGGGGTGATAAGATCACCGTTTATGGCATCGTTGTAATACCCACCCCTCAAAATCGGTGTCAGTCAACCAGTTAACTAAGACTCGATGAAACCTAACTACACCAGGTGACAGCCTAAGGTCTGGTTGTCCCAAAAATATTGAGCACCCACCTACAGCCTGAAGGGAAGAAGATATTCCTAATGACACCCATAGGACACCCAATTAAATAGATGCGTGTGGTTACAATTTAATGAGCCACACACCCACCATATTAAACCAATCATTGGAGGCCCGAAATGACTTGTGATTGATCTTGACCTGAGGTTTGACCAAAATTAGGACTGAGCCAGGGTGATGATGTGAAGATTATCATCAATGGTGTGGATTTTGACGATCATCAAAGTGGTAATCAATAAACAAAGTCAAACTTGGACCTCAAGATCCAAGGGAATAAAAAGAACACACACTTTCTTAAGTATATGAACTTAGCATGGGGCAATGACAATTGTGGTAAATAGAGGAGAACTCTAAGGGGCATTGTAAAATAATTCCCTAAGTTCTAAATTAGAAATTAAAAGAAATACTTTTTCTAACAAATTGTAGCCATTGATCTAGTGGGCCAACTTGGACCACATCTATAACCATTGATCTCACCTTGGGGAAATATAAGGTGATAGATCAAGGTAACTCCATGCAACCACAAGATCTATAGAAATGTGGCCACTCACACAAGTTGAGGGCCCCAAAGGCATAGAAAGCCAAGATGGAGACCAAAAGTGTGGTGGAGAGTGAGCCCTTGTCGGCCCCACTTTCCCATGCCTATAATAGAAAGAAAGGGAAGAGAGAGAGTAAGTGGAGTTAGGAGAGCAAGCTAGACACTTGTCAAGCTTGTCTCCCAAAAGGGCTTAAAGCTCATTGTGACGGGGCCAATACTCGAGCTTGCAGCATAGTGCTTGGGGTACGATATGTAGTGTCAGGAGGGCACGCGACATGGGGGCGAAGAGGGCCTTGTGACGTGGTCGCGCTGCGGGGACGCGACACGGCCGCATGGGGGGAAGACGCGGGAGTGACGCGATCGCGACACGGACGCGACACAGTCAAGGTGGGCTAGCGATGCAGGAGGCGTTGCGGTATGTCGAACCAAGGGGTTTGAGGCCATTTTGGCTAAGTGACTGTTTTACCCTTCTATGTGGGAGAGTTGGTAAAGACTGCTTTCCACCCACACGGGGCCTTGCGTTGCCAAAGGGGGCGCAAGTGTCTCCTAGGCCTGAAAGGGTGGGCCTAGGACATCGACGCAGCGATGTCGTGTGACACCCAAGGGAGGTTGATGTATGGCTCCGGATTACGCGTCGCGGTGCATACGGCTGGGCAACCTCGCGGGAAGAATATCAACGCTGCGTGGGACTCAGTTGAGCACGACAGCATATGGGCCAATGATGAAAGGGTGCTAGTAATTCGAAACGCACACGAAGGCCGGTTGTGTGGGACTCAGTTGAGCACGCGAGCGCGAAGCACAAGGCTATGGGATTGGTTCGGTATGTGAGCATGACATGATGGTATGGGGAGCTGCATGCCAAGACTGTTGCGAAGCGAGGTACTAGTGTAGTGCATAGGGTGAAGCTTGAGCAGGCCAAGTTTCGCGCAGTGGTGCAAACGAGCATGTCGTAAGGGGCACGGTACAGTTAGATGGTAGGCCGTGAAGCAGAGGTAACCATGTTGGGGGAGTTTCCGTCCTCTAGGCGGGTGGTATCAGAGCTGATGTGTAGATGGGTTGGCTTCGTTGCATGCGGTAGCGAAGCACCGCGCGGGTTGAAAGCGTCAAGGATGCCCATGACTTGGTATCGAAGTGAAGGTGACCTAGCACGGGTGTTAGGTGTCAGACGGATCAAGTTGCAGAAGTGCAACCCCGTGACATCAAGCCCAAGCAAAATTCAAAATTCATCCTCTCTAGCTTCATCTTCTTCCTCCTCTCAAACTCCATTAGAGCCCTCATCTTCAACCTCGAGCTCTCCTACATCCAACCCTTAGAACTAAAATCCAAACCCACCATTGCAACCCCTTCACTTCTAGTTTAACGTAGTCTAAGCTCAACCTCATCTAAGCCCTTTCCACCTTTCATTTGAGTTCAAACAAGCAAGCACAAAGAAGAATTAAAGTAAAGACTTAGTTGTTAATGAGTTATAGCTTTTAGTATAACTCTTTAATTGAAGAAATAGAGAGTTTACAATATGATTTTTATGACCGTAAATTAGAATGTAATTTAGACTCTTGTGAATCTATAAATAAGAGGTTTTGGCTATCATTTGAAGGAGGTAGATATACACGGATTGGTAGACGGTAGAAGATAGAAGAAGAAATAGAGAGTTTTAGAATTTTGTTTCAAGTTTCAATTATATTTTCTGTAAATTCTTGTCAATTAATTGAAGTCATTTTGGAGATGTGTGGTTGAGTCTTCTAAAGTATGAGAACCCATTATATCAAAAATAAGTATGAATAGTTAGTTGTTTCTTATTCTTTTGAATTCAAATTGTAATTAGTTAATGAATATGAGTTTTAAAACTTGTCTATGAGTTTTAAAAGAATTCTAGAATTTCTATAATTCTAAATTCTATATTTTCGTTGTCGCCTAAAGTTTAAAATTTTTAGACTTTCATCACCCAACTATATTATCATTGTTGCCTTAGTTTCATTAACGAGATTATTGCTAGAGAATTTTATGCCATCGTTGATACCTTAAACTAATATTATCTTCTTTTTATGTTGCAGTCGTCACCTTAAGAAATTATATAATTCAAAGAAATAAGAGATAATTAATTATGATTACGAATCTTCGATTAGAGAACCTAAACTTGTTTTCCTTATTAGTTTTTTACAACTCTACTTTTCAGCATTAGTTACAATTAAATCAGTTTACTTTCAGCAATTTAGTTTTAAAACTAAACCCAACTTGCTTTCTAAAGGCTTATAAACATATTGTTTTCAAAAGATTTCCTTGAGGATATATTGATACCCTTGCATGTGCTACAAATCCTTTGTACACTTGTGAGGTGATAATTTATGTATAGTAAAATAGTTATCAGCAGTTTAACTGGATGGTTCATGACCAATATTAAAATTCACTAACCGGATGGTTCATGGCCACTTTTGGTCATGATCTTTTGACTAAGACATGTTTCAGTGATAGATTTCACTTGAACAATTTAAATTAATTACAATTATGTGTCACATGGTATAATAGTAAAATTTAAATTAATTACAAATATGTGTCACATGGTACAATAGTGAATCACAACTTAGTAGTGTAAGAACATGTCTACTTTTAAAGTGTAAGATCATTCAAGCACCATCTAGGTGTTTATAAATGTTGTTCATTAGCTATCATACCATTGGATTATAATAGAGGAGCTTTGATGAAAGTTATACCAATTATCTATATTTTTACCATAATGGATGAGTTTCACCATTAGTTAGTGTCAATAGGATTGTCAAAATTGTTATATCTTATAGATATTAGAAGGTGAATCACATTCCAATTGGTGAAAATTTGGGGATAAGAAAATTTTAAGTATTTCTACAGCCAAACGAATGGAAAAAAAAATTTACAACCATTTTGATTTTCAAAAAAAAAATTCCCAAGAAACTTTTTTCTTTACAAACCCATGGAAAGTATAAAAATAAATAAAAAATCTTTACATGAGTTTTGTCAAACAAGGCGTAGCTCTGATCGCACACACACGTTCTCTGAAAGCGCCCTGATTGCTTTAGATCTGATGATTAAGATCGTGTTTCACTTGAATCTTCCACACAACAGATTTTAAGATAATGTCTCGCCTATCAGACAGTCAGTTTTTGATTCAACATCTCACAGATCACCAAAAACTGCCCATTGTGTGCAACGGCAGATATCCCGCTCAAACGTGATTTTATAGCTATATTTTGGGGATTTGTGAGATGTGTAATCACAAAATGACCGTCTGATAGGTGCAACATGACCTCAAGATCCTTTGTGTGGAATACATCGGTGAAAGACGATCTCAATCATATGATCCGACGCAATCAATGATTTTAAAAGGTTTTCGAGGTAGGTACTTTCAGAGAACACATGGGCGCGTTTAGAGATACCCTTTAGTAAATTGAGCCTGAAGTTCAAGCCCAGCATAGGCCATCAAGATATAATGCTCCCTAAATGGGAGCTACTACTTGCACATGAGATTTGTAATGTGACACATTGCCCAAAAAGAAAGGTTTGATATTTTTAGATTTGTGCCGTGTGAAACACCATCTAAGCCCTTTGATTTCAAGGTCATGATGTAAAGATCCTTTTTGCCAAAGATTGGCATGAAGCATTATCTTTATCATCAGATTTGTCTCACTCAACCATTGAATAAGTATTGAATCAGATGGTGGCCTTTGACTGTATTAAATCGGATGATAGAGATCACACTTAATGTTGATCTTGATCTTGATCTTTACATCATGACCTTCAAATCAAAGGATTTAAACGGTGTTCCATATGGCACAGATCTAGAAAATATCAAATCTTTCTTTCTAGATGATGTGCCATGGTACAAATCTTGTGTGCCAGTTGTAGCTTCCTTTCTAAAACTTGTATTAAGTACCTGGCTGAAGACTGATGGTGGTGTGCAAAATGGTCAAACATCAACAGATTGACGGAGGTAGATTGCCCCTCCACTGCTCGCTAGGATCTGATCGAATACCAACTTAATAATAAAATAGGGGTGCAAACTGTTCGGGTCGACGCGATACCATGTCGGGCACATAAACATGACAAGCATGGGGTATCTTATCTAGCCAAGCATGGGGTATCTTATCTAGCCTTCAGGTTGGGTCGGGTCAGGTCGACTAAGAAGGGGGTTTTACTGAGTCGACGGTCCAACGTCGGGTTGGGTTGGGTTTTCTGGTCGGTTTTAGGTATATATTCTTGACTCGTCAGGTCAGTTTGGGGATATGCTATTATTATTTTTTTTTGGCCGCCATAACTAAGTATTGCTCGACCCAACGTATTGACGACCCTAGGGTCAGATGAGCCAAATTGATCAAGTGACCCAGCCAACCATGGGTCGAGACTTCATATTTTGAACCCATTGGGATCAAGTCAGGTTAGAAATCCTGACCAGTTTATTAAATGGGTTAGGGTTGGGTTTGATGACCCAACTTGAGTTGTTGCTAATCGAGTCAGTTCAGGCCTGAGTTGAAGGTTTAAGTAATTGGGTTGACCCGAATTAGTCCGGCCCATTTGCAGCCACAACAAATGGGCCGAGCTTGCACCAGTGTTAATCAATTTGCAAACACCCAGTGACAACCCAACAGGCGCGACGTATGTAACCATAAATAGGGGTGTAAGCGCATCGGGTTTAGTCAAGCGATCCGGACTGCCATAAGTCGGGTGTGGGTTCAGCTTTCTGACATGTTACGTCAGATCGAGTTGAAAATCCCAAGGGAAATTTATCTTATCGACCCTGTCAAATGTACCTTTTACTGCAGAGACCCTATAGTTTCACCTTTACCCAAATCGACCAGCTGGAAGCCTAGCCGACCCTAAGAATAGCAAAAAGTCCAAATTACTCATTTTCTTTAACGCACAAAAACATCATCTTCTTCCTCATTGTAATCTGCTATAGTTTCTAAAAATTAGAGGTGACGAAGGTGACAACACCTTCTCCTCAATCCAATTTATTCCGATCTGTTATTTGGATCGATCTAGATATACCTTTGTAAGGCGATATCACCACTTAAAAAAAAAAAAAAAAAAAAAAAATTTAAACAGTCGATACCGACTCTTAACACAGTCGATGCCGACTCTTAAAATAGTCGATAGCGACTCTTAACACAGTCGATGTCGAATGAAAAAAAAAAATTTACAATGATGATGCATCGTATACAAATACCATCGATTGTGTAAATGATGAATCAGAAAAAAATTAAAAAAAATAATAATAAAAAAAATTTTATACAGTCGATGCCGATTGTAAAAAAAAAAAAAAAAAAAAGTCGCCATCGATTGTGTAAACAGTCGATACTGACTGTAAAATTTTTTATTTTTATTTTTATTTTTTTACAGTCGCCATCGACTGTATAAATTTTTTATTTTATTTTATTTTATTTTATAGTCGACATCGACTGTTAAAACACTCAGCACCGACTATGTAAATAGTCGATGTCGGCTGTTTCCACAGTTGACATCGACTATTTTAAGAGTCGGCATCGACTGTGTTAAGAGTCCGCATCGACTGTTTAAATTTTTTTTTTTTTTTTTTTTTTAAAGATGCGATATCGCCTTATAAAGGTGTATCTTGGTCGATCCAAATAACAGATCAGAATAGATTGGATTAAGGAGAAGGCGTCGTCACTTTTGTCATCTCTGATTTTTAGAAACTGTAGCAGATTAAAATAAGGAAGAAGATGATGTTTTTGTGCATTAAAGAAAGGGGGTAATTTGGACTTTTTGTTGTTCTTAGGGTCAGCTAGGCTTCCAGCTGGTCAATTTGGGTAAAGGTGAAACTATAGGGTCTCTGCAGTAAAAGGTACATATGACAGGGTCGGTCAGGTAAATTTCCCAAATGCCAACCCATTTATTAAAAGGTTTGGATTTAGGTTTCTTTACCCGAACATGACCTGACTGAGTTTTTACTAAAATTATCGGGTTGGGTGGTTGAGGGTTTCATGGAACGGGTCGGGTCGGGCTTGGGAGACCCTGACCCAATCCAGATTTGAGCCCAAATTCTACATGTGGCCAGATTCACGATAGGCATTTTTTTTTTTTTTTTTTGAGATGAAACTTTTATCCTTTTCTTTAGAAATGGAGGACGGTTACAAACTGAAAAATAAGTAATTTCAAATAGACGGTTACAGAGTAGAGGGCCACAATCCAAAGAATGGTAATTATAAAAACTAACATTAAAATACATTGAATGACATTTAAGACCCATCTAATAATGACACGAAATTTAGGGACCTTCAAAATAAGGTAAAAATTTGAGAATCCACCACCATCCTGAACATTCGCCGATAACTGCCATCGAAGATTCACCCGAAGAGATGTCACCACCATCGACAAACTCACGATCTACAAAAACTCTCATCACGTTGAAAATGGAGGCAACAACTGACCAAAAGCTTCACACATCGCTTCAATTGAAGCTTTTAAACAATGCATCATGACATAAATATAGTGTATGTATTTACGCAACAACGAAGTCATCAATACGCCGATAAAATTCGTGACCAAAATCATTTCAGAAACAAATATGGATTGTAAAAAAGCCTAGACAATCTCCTCGGAAAAGAAGTTTCTCCCCGAAAAGAGAATAAAACTCCTATATTCTAACTCTAAAATAAGAAAAAATAAGTAAAGAATAATGAAAGGAAACCTCCAAGCAAAAGACGACCTCGAAAGAATCAATTTATTAAAAATATAAAAAAAAAAAAGATGGAAAGGGATTAAATCCACCCTTTCCACCCCTCCCATCTCAAAATCGCCTTGAGAAATTGGTCGGAGAACACTCACGGTAAGCAATTTGATGAGACATAAAGTCCTCAGAACCTTTGGAAAAAGTGTTAAATGCTCAAGGCATTTAACCCATCTTCACTCCTCACCGGTCACCGACATTATTAGATTATCAACATGATAAAAGGAGATTTTATTCGGCGGGTGGGCTGTCACTGAATTAGTGAATTGTGCTCCCCAAACTCGAAAGCTCAGCCCTGCCGACTTGAGAATGCACACAGTTATTTAGAGGCTCTATCTACGGGTGCAGATTCGGTTAACTGTATCGAACTGAACCGAAAACTTGCCAGAGTTTTCAGTTCGATTTTTGTAAAATCGCACTCTAATCGAAATATTTTGGTTTCAGTTAACCGATTTTTTCAACCCCTCAAACCGCAATCGATCCTATTTCGTTTTGGTCTGTTTTGTTCGGTTCTCGCTTTTTTTTCATTTATTTAATTTAATTTTTTTATTTTACCAAACCACCTTTCGGCTTTTAGGGACCAAAATCAAAACCAAATTGATTTGGTTCGGTGTCGTTTTCAATCAACCCTACACGCATTCTATACCTCACCATTTAACAAAAATGAGTTAGTATGAGTGTCTGACCCAAGGATCAAAATTTCGGTTTCGGAGGGGACGGAAACCGAAATTTCGGTCATTTCGGCCGAAATTTTGATCCTTGGTCTGACCCAGTCATGCACCAGACAATATAGGAGCCGATCTTGAATTGACTTTAAGGCCTCCTTTGGGTGATTATGAGATTTTCAATAAAAAAAAGCTCAACTTCCTGATAAGTTAGAATCCTGCAGATTTTTGGCCAACTCATATTCCTAACTTTTCTCATAAATATTGTTTTCCTATGTTTTTAAGTCATTCTCACAAGATTAGTTAAGTGGAAGGAATATGATCGTTTGAATGACTGTAGTGCATCGGATAGCGTGTCGTACATATTAATACCTGATTTTTTGTACATTAAAGATCCATAGGGAAATGGAGACATTGGGTGGCCTGCTTATTAAAATATGATTTTAGCAAGCAAATTATAAAACACTATCTTATCATTAAGTTTTATGTAACTAAAAAAAAATGATTAAATTTTATGTACACTTTTTTTTTTGAAGAGGTAAATAAAATAAAATAAAAAACAAACTACAATACGACAAAAAGGAGCCCAAAGGGCCGCGGCTGGCCAACAGGAGGGAGCTTCGGCAATGTCATCACTACCGACCCAACCAAGGGGAACCCAAATGGCCGACCGGACCTGCAACACAACAGAGCAAAGAAAGAGAGGCACAAACACGCCAAAGCCTGACGCAAGCCTACGAGTTGATGATTTTTGACAATTCAACGAGCAAGTTCTTGAGACCCAACCCCCACAACTGCCTCATCTCCACCTCTAAAAGGTTGGCAGCAATAGTCCATTTACTTCTGAGAAGTAAAATAGATTTTGCAATTGCATGGAAGCCCATGACCTTTCTTGTAAAGGTACGCCGGTTTCTCTCGTTCCAGAGCTCCCACGTGACTAGGGGGCTACCTGCCAAAGAAAGTTCCCAATGTCGGAAAAGCAACCACAGCCCCAGCCCACAATAGCCTCCTTGATAAAACCAAGAAGACACCAACTAACCCCAAAACACTTGATGACCGCCGTCCAAATATAGAAAGCTATCTTACAAGACATGAGGAGGTGAAAGGCAAATTCACCGCTTTTACAGAAAGGACAATAGCTCACCATGATTATGCCCCTAGATCTAAGATTATCAACGGTGATAATTTTCTCTCATACTGCACATCATATGAAGAATTTCACATTGGGCGGAATCGGAGATTTCCACATAACAATCTATTGTTGACACACAAGAGTCCTATTGAAGAACTTATAACAGTGAGCCACTGAAAATCTCTCATTTCTTGCGCCAAGACAGACCACTTCAACTTTTTTAGCGGGAGTTAGAGGCTTGTCGGGTAGCAAGTTCAGCAGATCGGAGAGGAGGAGCTCCTCAGGACCTTTCAAACGCCGCCTAAATGGGATTTGCCAAAAACTTGCTCTACCTTCACCACTTCCATTCCAGAATTCACTAATGCAACAATCTTTCCCTCTAGTCAACTAAAAAAGTTGAGGAAACAAAGTATGAAGAGGCCTCACATCTACCCACTTATCCAACCAAAAAATGATCATCTCCCCGTTGCCCACCTTCCAAATGATGAGCCTATCGAATTTGGGTTTCACTTTACAAATACTAGACCACCAACCCGACCCACTACCACCATTCGTCCTCTGCACCATATTATCTTGAAAGGTGATACGGTACTTAGAGGCAACCAACTTAACCCACCAGTCTTCCTTGGCCTCCCCCAGCTTCCACCACCATTTAGCTAGGAGTGCATCATTCATATCCGCAATTCGTTTAATATTGAGGCTCCCCCTTCAGAGGTAAACAAGTTGTTTCCCAGTTAATCAAGTGGTTTTTATGACTGCCCGCACCACCACACCATAGGAAATCTCATTGGATCCTCTCCAAAGCACCCACCACACTTTTCGGACACCGAAACATCGATAAACTGAATACCGCCTGGTTTGAGAGAAAAGCTTTAATGAGGGTCAATCTACCCCCTTTGGATAGAAGCCTACTCTTCCAAGACGCGAGTCTTCGACTAGATCTATCAATAATAGAGTCCCAAAGGTGTCTCCGAGGCATACCTGAGCACATCGGCAAACCTAAGTAGCGAGAAGGAAACATCTCACACCTGAAGCCAGTTCCCTCGACCAACAGTTTTAGCTCATTTTGGGTCACCTGATTTCGTGGATGGTAGATTTATGAAAATTTACCCGCATCCCAAAAACCTCCTCATAACATACCAGAATATTTTTTATATATACTTGTGAGCTCTGTGTGACATTACACCCGCAGAAAATTAGGGTGTCATCTACGAATTGCAGGTGGGTCACCCTCTCACCATTTTTCACCAATTAGAATCCTTTGAACTAACCTTCCTTTGCCCCATTACACAACATACCGCATAGCCCTTCACTAACAATGTTAAATAAGAAGGGGGACAATGGGTATCCTTTCCTTAGACCCCTGCTATTCCGGAAATAACCGTTAGGTTTGCCATTTATCATCACCGAACAAGTCGGGGACGAGTAGTAGGAGTACATCCAATGCCTCCAAAGATCACCAAAACCCATACGACCCAACATGTAATCGAGGAAGAACCAATTTACTCTGTCATAAGCCTTCTCCAGGTCCATTTTGCAAGCCACATCGGGTAAATTCATCACATGGCGTGAGTGCACACATCATGGGCGATAACCGCCATATCGTGGGCATTCTTGCTTTTATGAATGCACCCTGATTTGGAGAGATGATCTTCCCTAAAACATGCCTAAGCCTGTTGGCTAGCACCTTAGCTACTATCTTATAAACGCTTCCAATCAGACTAATCAGACGAAAATCTTTGATGTCCGAAGCCCCTTGAATCTTCAGAATTAACGTAAGGAAAGTGGGGTTTACACCTTTGTTGATAACATCACTATAAAATTCCAGAAACACCTCCATCACCTCAGACCTCAGAGATTCCCATAATTTTTTCAAAAAAAAAAAAGCAAAGGTGAAGCCATCGAGGTCTGGTGCCTTGTCACCTTTGGCTTTAGAGACTACACAAAAGACCTCATTTTCTACGAAAGGCTTCTCAACCTCCTCTCTATCACTCGCAGAAATACCCAAGAAGTCCAAACCATCAAGCGCAGGCTTGCAGATTCTTTCATCCTTATACAAATCTCGATAATAATTAGTAATCGCCATAGCAATGTCCTCCTTCTGATCCACTCTAACTCCACTAACCACCACATTTCTGATAGAATGCACCCATCTTCTAGCATTAGCAATGAGGTGAAAATATTTAGTATTTCAATCACCCTCCCTGATCCATTTCTCCTTGGACCGTTGCTTCCATTTTATTTCTTCCTCGACCAATTTAGCTGAGAGAAGTTGTTGTAATTCTTTTCTTTTGTAATCTTCAGCCACTGACAATGGTCAAGTTTCCTCCTCCCTGTCTAGAGTGTTAATTTCCTCCCGCAACATCCCCAAAGTAGACTCCAAATCCTCATAAATCTCTCTGCACCAAACGAGAATTTTCTTTTTAAGAAGCCGCAGTTTAGAATCCAGCTTAAATTGAGCAGTACCCTGAACTTGGAGATCCGGCCAAGTAGCAAGAACCAAATCATTAAAAAAAGGAACCTTCAATTATGTATTCTTGAACCGAAAAGGAGGCGGGCCCCAGTCATCGTCATCAAGCGTCAGAGAGATAGGAATGTGATTAGATGCCAATCGAAGATGACCCGAGCAAGCTAAATTCGGATATAATCGATCAAACTCATAATTACACAAGAACCTATCGATTCTGCATAGAGAAGGCGACTACTAATTATTCGACCAAGTGAATAGGGCACCTGTTATTAGAACAACCAATAGCTCGCATTAGACTTTCTCATGGAACTCAAATACCTCCCCACTTTAGACTTCTCCGTCAGGGAAAGGAGAGCATTGAGTGTTAGAAGTTTTTATTTTGGTGGCAGCCACTATGGTGAATTCGTTGACCGGTGAATGACATATGATCAATCTTGTGATATAATAGTTGCTAAATCGGTGAATTTGAAGAGGATAAGCAACTAATAATTTAGTCTTTTAGTTAGGGTATGATTGTGAT
Organism: Chloranthus sessilifolius; assembly: GCA_021018995.1. Lineage (NCBI taxonomy): Eukaryota > Viridiplantae > Streptophyta > Magnoliopsida > Chloranthales > Chloranthaceae > Chloranthus > Chloranthus sessilifolius. Next base: position 129,070,170 of record CM037585.1, on the reverse strand, counting down.
TTCAATCACAATATAATTAATTTTAAGTCCTTAATGGGAAAGGACTCATTAGCTATAAATATAAGGGATTCTTGGTCCCAACGATTGCTCGACACACTTCAACCCTCCTTATTAGTAAAAGCATCCTCATTGTGTTAGGAGGTATTGAGAGCGAGGAGATCATTGAAGATCGAAGCGGAAACTCATCTTTCATTGCTCACACTCAAAGTGTGCACATATATTTTAATTTATGGGTTGTTTATTTGTTGTTTTGATTGATCATGCGCCTAGACCCAAGGGCAAATATTTGGATGGCTGGATCGATAGATCCATCAATTGGTATCATAGCCATGACTGATGTTTGATCGGTCAAAGCATTAATACATGAGTTTTATCTTGTGTGATATTGAAACCTAGAGAGAGAATATAGTTCTCTGTATTATTGATGAAACGTACAATTTTTTTTTCGAAAATATGAATTGAAACGTAATGTGGGCATGCGAAGAAGAATCTATGGTTACGTTTGCCGTAGTTGGTATCTTCTTCTTATAATTATTTTTTTTATCCACAATCAATGGATTGATGTTCGTTTTCTATTATCAATGTTATAATTTGAAAATAATATGCAAGGGTTGGTTGATTCAGTTTTTTTTAGCCATGATTAGTTGAACTGTATCTTTGAACTTGATTATGTATATATATAAGAATTCAAGTTGGAGAACTAGAGCAAAAGGGATCAGCTGCTAACGTGCGTTGATTGAGGAGAAATACTTAGATGTAGTGTTGGTTCCTTTGGGTCTTTTAGTAATGGTCGTTTATCATGCATGGCTTGCCTTCATAACTCCGTTACCCTAAGCACACCATTATAGATATCAACGCCTTTAGCAAGCAAAATTGGGTTAAATCAATCATGGCTAGTTGAGCGTAAACGTGAAGTGATATTTATGGCCTTCATTTAATGGCAGCTACAAATAAAAGAGGTCTAAGGTCTCTTTCTTTTTTATTGAAGAAGAAGAGGACTTCTGAAGCATCACAATTTTAAAACACCATTCTGTTGTGTCTCCCTTTTCTTACACGATGGGTCTATTGGGCCCCGTGACCCGATTTTTCGTATAGTCCACATGCCCAACCCGGCCTATGGATCCGTATAAACACTAGACCCAACTCGGTCTGTGACCTGGCCCGATCGATAATCGGACTCGGGTCATGACCCGATCCAGCCCATGGGCCGGTCCAGTCCATTCCCGACCCATGATTCATGACCCAATTCGGCCCGTTAGACACGATCCGTTTGCCCTTAAGGCCCAATTGTGACTCATATTATTCATTATTCTTTTCGGGTCATTTCTAGGTTATTTATAGGTCCGATTTTCGGACATTATATATGAATTTTGACTTTCTCGGATATTTCGGATCTATATTTTAGATCTATTTTTTACAAGGAGCTCTTTGTTGTGATGTTTTCATGACTTGATGTCCTTTTGACAAATTTTAATTGGATCATTATTATAAATTTGAGTGCCTTTAATTAGGGTTATTGGAGGTTGTGCTCTAGTACCAAGGCTATTACCGACATAATGTTACTCATGATTATTGTTAATTTTTGGCACTTACCCACAATACGAGTTAGATTTGGTCACTTGCATATCTTGAGTGACTTATTTATTTTGTTGTTTAACCACTTTTGTGACCATCTAAAATATTATAAACCCAAATAGAAGACATGGCTTGGAAGGATTCTTCTGCCCAACGCAGATGATCTTTCTAAGTGCCGTGGTTTTCATAGTGAGATTTATTTTTGTCAAAGACCGTATTACAAATTTAGTGAAACTGTGTAGTAAATGTTGGCATTACAACTTAAGGGATTACTTCTGCCCAACAGTGATGAATTACTTAATGTTGTGTGATGGTTGTATTTTACTATTAATTATTTTGTGTATCGGTACTGCTAACATATTGTGAATCGGCCCAACAGAGGGCCATAACGATACAATTAGTACCATAATCATTCATGTAGATTGAGGAAGCGGCTCGTGTGTTATTACTCGACCCAACGGAAGATCATAATGATATAAATTATTTCTCAATAAAACCACATTGGTTTTAATCTTTATTATATTCTGACATAATTTAACACTTGTGTCAAATACTATAAATATAACCTTGTGAAATTAATAGTTACTATAATTGTATGTGGCCATAATAAAACCCTTAATTATTGTACAGTATTGAATCCGTCTTCTATTACTACTATGATTGATAGATTTAAATCTTTGAGTGACTCAAACTATGACAAATGGAAGGAGCAAGTTCAAATTATTTTAGGTTGAATGGATCTTGAATATGCTATACGATTTGATAAACCCAAGGCGCTCACTGTCGACACCTCAGCTGAGGATCTTGATGTGAACAATATAAATTTTGAAAAGTGGGATAGATCAAATCGTATGAGCCTAATGATCATAAGGAGTTCCATTATTTATGCGAACCGAGGAGGTATTCCTGACTCGCATAATGCAAAAGAATACATGCAAGCCATTCAGGAATAATTTCAGGAGACTTCTAAGATGCTTGTCAGTAGTCTTATTATTAAAATGGGAATCATGAAATATGATGGCCATAGTGGCGTATGGGAGCACATTATGAGAATGAGTGGCTTGATGATTCAATTAAAAGAAATGGATATGAACTTTTCTGAGGGTTATCTTGTTTACTTCATCATGACTTCTCTTCCTGTACAGTTTGACATGTTCAAGATCAATTATAGCACGCAGAAAGATAAATGGAAGATTAACGAGTTAATCATTCACTGTGTCTAAGAAGAAGAAAGGTTTAGGGTTGAAAAACCTGAAAGTGCTCATTACGCCGCTCTTGGACCATTAAAAAGAACTTTTAAGAGAAAGAAATGATTATATAAAGGAAAGAACATGAAAACTTCTCCATCGAGAACCAAACAAGGAAACGCTAGCGGGTCTACTTCTTGCGTCAAGTGTCACTTCTGTAAGAAGAAGGGACATATCAAGAAGGATTATCAGAAATATAGAGATTGGCTAGTTAAGAAAGGTAATTACCTAGTCTCTGTGTGTTTTGAATCACTTTCTGTTGATGCTCCACGCAATACTTGGTGGATAAATTCTAGTGCAACTATTCACATAAGTAATTCAATGCATGAATTTTGATCAAGCAGGAAACTAAGTAGAGGCGAATGAACTATTAAACTCGAAAATAGAGTAGAAGCAAACATGCAGACAATTGGGACTCTCCGTCTTATTTTAGATAGTGGTTTCATTCTGGATTTAGTTGATACTATTTATGTTCCATGTATCACTAGAAACCTTATATAAAATTTTAAATTGGATTTATTAGGTTCTGAATTTAAATTTGAACATAATAATTTTACTTTATTATTTGATTTCGATATTGTGGGTGGTGGCTCACTAGTGGGCAATCTTTATAAATTAAATTTGGATTCATATTATGCCCAATCTTTATTTTCTATGCATGTGGATGATAAAGTTAGTAAGAAACGAAAATGAGTAATCGATAACTCTTCCATTTTATGACATAAACGTTTAGGCCATATATCTAAAAATAGAATGAAGAGATTAATTAAAGATGATATAATTGATAAGCTCAATTTCTCTGACTTCAATACTTGTGTAGATTACATTAAAGAAAAACTCATGAAGACTAATAAGAAATGAGCTATCAAGAGTACGAGTTTGCTGGAAGTAGCCTACACTGATATTTGTGAATCATTTCCAACTCCTGCTATTAGTGGCAAAAAGTATTTTATTACCTTTACTGATAATTATTCTCGTTTTGGTTATATATTTCTCATTTATAAGAAGTCTGAGGCTCTGGATATATTTAAAATCTATAAAGTCAAAGTTGAGTTACAACTTAATTCGAAGATTAAAATTATAAGATCTGATAGATATGGAGAGTACTATGAAAGATACTCTGAAACAGGTCGTAATCTAGAACCATTCACCTTGTATCTACAAGAGCATGACATTGTTGCTTAATATATGCTATGTCGGGAACACTTGAACAGAACGGTATAGCTAAGCGACAAAATTGTACTCTTATGGATATGGTGAGAAGTATGTTGTGCAACTCTAAGTTGCCTATATTCTTGTGGGGAGAAGCCTTAAAAATAATGGTGTATATCCTGAATCGAGTTCCTAGTAAGGTTGTTTCCAAAATTCCTTATGAGCTATGGGTAGAAAGAAAATCGACTTTAGGATATTTACATATTTGAGGTTGTTTAGCTGAAGCAAAGATGTATAATCCACAATTAGGAAAATTAGATCCTAAAATTATAAGTTGTCATTTCGTTGGTTACACTAATAGGTCAAAATGATACATATTTTATTGCCCCACTTATAATACTTAGATTGTTTAGACTAGATATGCGAAATTCTTTGAGGACTGTGAGAAGTAGAAGTGTTGAGCCTAGGAAAATCACTTTTGAGGAGAATTGAGTTATAATTCTTATCCCTTTTATCTAAGAAAAGGTGATACCAACACCAGCCATTCAAGATGTGTTCATGCACCTGAGGCTATACCTATTGCAGCACCCCATATTGAGGAGACTCTAGCTCCTATGGTGACCGCCAATGTCAATCATTGTGTAAACCAGAGAGAGCAAAGAAGTTAGCCATTTCTGATGACTACATCGTTTACCTCAATGAGAGTGAGTATAATTTTGCAAAGGAAACAAATCATGTTTCTTTTAACCAAGATATAAAGAGCCACAAATCCACTCAATGACTCGAAGCTATGAAGGATGAGTTGTAATCAATAAAACATAACTCGGTCTGAGATCTTTGCGAGTTACCTGAAGGAGTTAGGCCTGTAGGCTGTAAATGAGTATATAAAACTAAGTAAGACTCCAAAGCTAATGTAGAAAGATACAAGGTCAGGTTAGTCGCTAAATGGTTCTCTCAAAATGTGGGAATAAACTATAAATAGATATTTTTCCCTATCTCTAGAAAGGAATCCTTCCGGATAGTCATGGCATTAGTAGCCCATTTTTGACTTAGAATTGCATCAAATGGATATAAAAATTATTTTTCTGAATGGTGACTTGTATGAAGATGTCTTTATGATATAACCTGAATGTTTTCAGGTTGAGGGGGAGAGTCATTTAGTTTATAGACTCAAAAGGTCTATATATGATTTAAAGCAGGTATCTCGATAATAGTACTTAAAATTTTACGAAATCATTCAAACTTTGATTTTAAAGAAAATATTATGGATCAATGCATATATCTTAAAATCAGTGGGAGCAAGTTTATCATCCTTGTTTTGTATGTTGATAATATATTATTTGCGAATAGTAATTTGAGCATATTGCATGAGACAAAAAAAATTTTATCAAAAAGTTTTACTATAAAAGATCTTGGTAAAACTTCCTATGTTATAGGAATTGATATTCATCGAGAAAAAGTCTGTGACATATTGAGATTGTCTCAAAGAGCTTATATTAATAAAGTTCTCAAAAATTTTAATATGCATAAGTGTTCCGCTATTGTTGCCCCTGTGATTAAGGGTGATAAATTTAGTCTACTTCAGAGTCCCATAATCAATTTAGAGAGAAAGTAGATAGAGATAATTCCCTATGCATCGATAGTTGAGAGTCTTATATATGCACAAGTTTGTCCTCGTCTAGACATAACGTATATAGTTGGCATGCTTAGTAGGTATCAATGTAATCTTAATTTGGACCATTGAAAAACAGTCAAGAAGGTTTTTCACTATTTATAAGGGACAAAAGGGCACATGCTGAAGAACAAAAAGTCTAATAACCTTGAAGTTATTGGTTATTCAGATGCCGACTATGTTGGGTGTCATGACACCCGTAAGTCCACATCGGGTTATATATTTATGCTTGCAGGTGGACCTATATCTTGGAAGAACGTTAAGCAAATATTGATTATTTCGTCAACTATGGAAGCAGAGTTCATTGCATATTTTGAGGCAACATGTAAGGCGATATGGTTGAAGAATTTTATCTCAGTGCTTCAAATTGTTGATAATATTTTAGGGCCACTGACAATCTTATGTGACAATTCCGTTGTGATAGTTATCTCTAATAACAACAAATTAGTAGAGGTTCAAAATATCTTGTTATAAGGTAGAAAGTTCAGAATCAAATTGTATATGTTGAAAAGATTAGTACGACACTCATGCTGGTTGACCCCCTCACTAAAGGCTTACCTCCCAAGCTCTTTTCGGAGCACGTTGCGCGCATGAGATTAAATGATAGTTTTGATAGTCATTGAGAGTACATGTATAAGAGTGAATATATTTATTTAATTGATTCAAAAATAAAAATTATTTATTTATTTTTCTATTTTTATGCAAATAAAATTTTGGAACATATGTTGCCAATATATGATAATAAAGTAGGACCAATAATAGATTGAGTTTATATGTAATCACCATTCAGCTTGTAAACTTGTAATTTATGCGAAATCATACTAGTTGGAATTTATGTCGGTGATAAATTCTAATACGGTAATTAATGAACAGTCCTTTATCGATGACATGATGCATGAACTATATTGATTCTGTGTTAGTATTCTCACTGAACCAGACTGATTATAAAGACTTTGATTGAGATTGATTTGGATTTGTTATTCAAAGAAAGTTAGCTAACATTTGATAATCGGAGTTTATTGACATAGTATGGCCAAGTGGGAGATTGTTAGAAAAATCTATTTTGATGGCCGTCACTATGGTCAATCCATTGACCGGTGAATGGTGTAAGATCAATAGTGTGATATAATAATTGCTAAATCAGTAAATTTGAAGAGAATAAACAATTAATAATTAAGTCTTTTAGTTAGGATATGATTGTGATTTCCAATAATAATATAATTAGTAATTTAAGTCTTTAATGAGAAATGACTCATTAGCTATAAATATAAGGGATTCTTGATCCCAACGATTGCTCGACACACTTCAACCCTCCTTATTAGCAAAAACATCCCCATTGTGCTAGGAGGTATTAAAAGCGAGGAGATCGATGAAGATCAAAACGACAACTCATCTTTCATGACTCACACTCAAGGTGCGCACATATATTTCAATTTATAGATTGTTTATTTATTGTTTTGATTGATCATGCGCCTAAATCCAAGGGCAAATATTTGGATGGTCGATAGATCCATCATTGAAGTCCCCATCAGGCACCAAAGTCCTTTCCACTTATTTCTATTCCAGTCCAAATCTTCCTAGAACTCGTCTGCCAAATCTCGATCCGTAGGACCATATACCGCTGTCAAAAGCCACTCCTTATTATCTCTAATATCGCATAGGATGATAGCGGTCGCATACTTGCTCTCCGACCCACGAATACAACGCCAAACATTTTCTATCCATCCCACTAAGATACCTCCTCTAGAACCTATCACATCCTTCGCAACCCAACCCCAATCACTACCCCAAAGGACCGAGGACACCTTAGATGACTCACACTTAGTCGATTTTGTCTCTTGAAGGGCCACAATTTCCGATTTCAGGAATTTGAGTACATTATAAAATAAGATTTTCGATTTTTTGGGTTTTCTCACTTTTAGTTCGGTTTTCGGAACCTATATTGTTATTAGTTTCGGTATGATAAAACACCATATTATGATTAGTTTCGTTTTACTCCCCCTATCCAATCGGTTTTCGGTTTGCGGCACTCAAAACCGAAATCGAACCGATCCAAAATCGGTTTTTATTTTTTAGTTTTGGATCTATTTCGGTTTGATTTCCGGTCTTTATTTTTCGGTTCAGAAATGTTGAGTTTTCGCATTTTTTTGCCCCTTAATTATATGAAAATTATTAATTATTAATTAAAAAAAATAGGGGGCACGATAAATATTTTGTGTATAATGGCAATTCAATAAATAATGAAACAAGAGGGCGATATCCTATGTACTTCTAAGAGACGAGTATACAGCTAAAGACACAAGATCTTAGTCTTTCTGATTAATTTGCACGAAAAATAAAATCCCTTTCACCCATCAAAAGGTAAAAAAGTAGATTTCCTCAAACCCAAGAAAATCTTAGAAAAAGTAAAAAAATTCAAAATCCTGTCATTCTGGCTATTCGAACGGGGCATAAGAGCATGAAGATCCATGTGCATGTTGTTCGCCCATGACCGCATCGATCGTACAGTGCTAATGCCATAGAAAGGAGTTGGTATTAGGTCTCAACCTGAGCACCGATGCTGTTGGTACTTGGGTCATTTTTTAGGTTACAAGTAATTATATATGCTAATAATTTTTTCTCCTTTAATTAAAATAAAATAAAATTTAAAAAATCATAAAACTCTTAGAAAAGTAAAAAAAATTAATTTCTGATAAACAATTTTCCCCCAAAAGTCCTTCCACGGCTATTAAGAAATTTGTTTACAATCGTCATCGATGTATTAAGTCCAGCCCTCTCTCTTCTTAAGAGCAATCTCAAATGATTTAAAAGCAATGAAGCTCTCTTCGCATTCCCTCTTTGTATTTGCCAATACATTGTAGTGTTGTTTTGTTACAAACTGTTATATATTGGAAAGAACGTGTGTATTGAGGTTGCAAACAATCAAACGAACCGTTGCACAAGTCATTTGATCACTATTGCTTTGATATCTTTAACCTTTTTTTAATTTTTAATTTTATTTTGATGTAAGATTTCAGAGAATTCTTGATTTGAATCACTGCTTTTTCTTTGAGTTGCCCTTTTTTCAGTTGAAATTATGAGGCGTGGAAGCTATAGTGTAAACTATGATCCAATGACAGAAGCATTGGTTTATAAATTCCCGGTAGTCTTGACTTTAGGGATAATTTTTTTCACTTTTTTTAAAAAATTTTTTTTTTTGAGAACCGCCCAAGATTCCTACTAAAAAAAATTAAATATTTTATTCTTATTTCATTTGAAGTAATGAGCCTCCTAATATGAGATATGAGAGTCTCATTCGTTCAACTAGTACTGGTGTTTCTCGAATGGATCTCGTAGTTGTTGAAAGGATTTGCCCAAAAGTAGCATATAACTCATATAAGTGAACCAGATATGGAGATAGTGATTAGGGTTGTTTTCCACCATTAGATAAAACCACAATGAAAGTGTAACAAGATCATTTATTTTAACGGAATGATATACAAAATCAACGATCTATGGTTACACAAGCCATTGAGGATAATTCTAGATCTAGGCGATGTGTTCTGTGTGATTTGATGACCATGATTTGAAGATTTGTTTTTGCAAAAGATTGGATCAAAAGATGATTTCCATCGCCTTATTTAAAGTGATCAAAGACCATCTAAAATTAAAAATACAATGGATTTACACGATAGCCATTAGTTTAGATGACATCTGGCTTCCTTCATTTAGATGAGGGAGATCTTTTTTGTTCTAATTTTTTTTACTAATGATATTTAGAACATGATACACCTATGAGACAGCACCTATGATGATCCTAATAGCACACATCCAAAAAGTGACGTGAGTATTAAGTCACTTGGCACTAATTCCTACAAAAATGGCCTCTTGCCTACGAAATTATAAAGACCGTGGAAAAAACTTCGGAAGCCCTTAAAGTTCTAGGCTGAACTTATGACCAAATTTGATTGCTACACCAAATGTTTTATAAGCTAGATAATCATATTTTATCAGTTAATTAGTACAAAAAATTATACTACCTAGCAAAGATTAAAATTTCGGCCGAAATGACTAAAATTTCGGTCCAAATTATCAGTTTCGGTCCTCATCGAAACGACAATTTGGATCGAAAATTCAGTCATAATTTGTATGGGAATCAAAATTTCGGCTAAATTATCAGTTTTCAGCTGAAATTTTGGTTCAAATTTTCGGTTTCGGTCATGCCTGAAATTGAAATTTTATCCGATATTTTGATCCTTGCTACCTAGGACCGTCAGCATTGGGCTTGAAGCAGGCTTAGTTGGGCCCTGGCCTTGTTTGATGCCCTATCGGACTTGAACATGCTGTGTCACAGCCCGATTTTCCGGTTTCCACAAAAACCAACAATATATATATTTAAAAAAAGTAAATCCAACAGAAAAATCGGACCATCAGATCGTAGATCGTAACTTGATACAGAATACTTGGTATAAAACATAACATAAATAAAATTTTTAATTCTAATATTAAATATTAAAATAACTAACAATGACCACCGATGATGTACCAACATCACCAAACAGTGGTGTACAACTAGTATATAATAACACATTGTACCAAGCCACACTCACCAAACTCCACAAGGCACTCGATCTACGATCCTGAAAATCTCAGCACTCCTCAAGTCCTCAATTTACAAGTCTGGTATCCTAATAACGTTATACCTGTGACGTATAGTCGGGGGGTGAGCTACATCCTAGCTTAGTAGAGGAAACTCAATACAAATCTACATCTTATCAAATGAAGCATAGATTCAATGTCAAAATCAAATATTTTCATATTTAAAACTGAAACTAATTTCAAAGTACTTTTCTTATCAAACAAAACTGATTTTTAAATACCTTTTCATTTTATTTTTTGTTGCACTAAGCTGATTTCCAAAACATTATCTTATTGCACAAAACAAATTTCAAAGACATTTCTTTAACAAACCAAAACTGGTTTCAAAACTGATTTCCTTATCATCCAAAACTGATTTCAAAATAATTGCTTCTCACATAAAAATTGATTTCAAAACATTTGCTTATCACATAAAAACTGATTTCAAATTGGCCCCAGCAGCCCACATGGTATTTATACTCCGCCCATAGCGGTCCACGACAAGCATAATCCGCCTACAGCTGTCCACATACACAAAATCAGCCCATAGCGGTTCACATACACAAATCCGCCCATAGCAGTCCACCTTAATCTCATGACTTCTCATTTGATTTACGAAGTAACATCCGAAGAGTACGTAAAATCCCGCAAAAGCGGTCTAAAGGTGCACATGAATCCAGCCACAGCAGTCCAAGGGTGTACCGAGTCACAACAAGGTTCAAAGGAGTACGTAAAATCTCGCAAAAGCGGTCTAAAGCCATACATGGTTACATCGAAGTTTAAGGGTGTACGTAAATCCCGTAAAAACGGTCCAAAGGCGTACATGAATCCCAACATTATCCAGAGGAGTACGTAAAATCCCGCAAAAGCGGTCAAAAGGCGTACATGGCTCACAACAGTGTCCAAAAGAGTACGTAAAATCCCATAAAAGCGGTCTAAAGGCATACATAAATCCCGCCACAGCGGTCCAAGGGTGTACATACATCCCACCACAGCGGTCCAAGGGTGTACCTTCTCACAAATCTACAAGACACAACGATTCCGAGTTCACATTCTAGTTCATTTTCTAAATCACGGTCCAAAGCTCACATTCTTGGTTCAAAGGTTTTAAAAATCAAGTTTAAAATCGAATACCATAATAGAAATTATAGGTTAAGTTTACAGTTCAAAATTCACCATTTTCGACTCAAGAATTTCAAATTTCTATTTTGCAAAGAGTTTAAGTTATAGTTCAAATTACTATCAAACTTACATCAAAATACATCATGAAAACTTATCATTTTTTATCTAAACACATCAAAGAAACTTATCATTTTTTTATATAAATACCTCAAAGAAACTATAAATCAAAGTTAAACATGCAAGTTTGTGTTGAAGTTTCCCTACACGTCTAATTAGATTCAAGCATTGATTTTAAATAACAAAACTTCAAATCATACTTATCATTTTCATTTGATTAAATCAAGCCATCTATGGATTAATTTCAAAAATGTAATCAAATATTAAATTTCTCCTACCTTAACCTCGAAGCAAGTAAGGTCCTATCAATGGTCATCCGCCCTTAATCTACATCACAAATATAAAATGATACATCAAAGATCAATTCTAATCACTAATAACTTAGACCTATTTAAGTGTTTTCTCAAAACCGAGTCGGAACGGGCAAGTTCGTGCCAACTTAGAATTTGATATAACTTTCTCCTAAATTTTTTACCTTCAAAAACTTAAATTTACTAAATTATTAAATCACAAAAGTTGTAGATCTTTTTGTCATCTTTCTAATGCCTCAATAATTGCATCAATCGGAGTTCGGAACAAAATGTTATAGTCAAAATACCAAAGCAGTACTGGCAAACTCAGACAAAATTGACTAATCGATTTTCAAAATAGATTAATCAATTTTCCAAAATCATTTGATCGATTTTTAAACAGCCAAAATTTTTTCTCACTGATTGTGTCCAGTCGATTAATCGACCCAATTTCGATTAATCGAAATTCAAAAATCGATTAATCGATTTTACTAAATTAATCGGTTTTGTTTCTCGATAAAAATCAGAATTTGACCAAACTTATCACTAAATTTTGACTTTTAAAACGGTTGATTTACAAGTTTGTCAATTCATAAAAGTTGTAGGGCTTGCTGTCCTCTTTCCAACGCAATAAGAATTATATCAATCGGAGTTTGGAAAAAAAAAGTTATGGCCGAAATACTATAATAATGTCAGTAAGCCTAGTCAAAATCGATCAATTTTTTTTCGATTAATCGATTTCGTGAAGTTCCTCTTGAATTTCTTTTCTGTCAAAAATCGATTAATCAATTTTCAAAATTGATTAATCGATTTTAACAGTTTCTGAGCACTTCTCAGGTTCAAACCTTGAAACCCATCTTTTACATCAAAATTCATTCCCTTTTGATCCTAATCTTTTACACACATCTAAGTAACCTATATTTAGTTAAAATACATTGAAGAATTACGTTATTTACCTCTTCAAATCAGCGATCTACTCGTAGATCGGATCATCTTCTTCGTTAAACAAAAAGGGTTTCCAAACCCACCTCGATCATTTCCGTGCTCCACGATCACAACCAAGCCCACGAAATCGACGGCATTTCTTCCACACACACTTCACACAAACTCATGCTAAGATTTACGGATCCAAAACCCACGATCTCTTCGCAAGAAGAGGGTCAAACGGCTTCAAATATCATATAATCATAACCAAACATCAAAATCGACGGCGATCTTCCCCTTACACGATCTCACAAACCTTCTTCATGTAAATAAAAAGCTCGGAGTATACAAATCCACAAGATTTCCTCCTTCCTCTTTCTCTCTTCCTTTTTTCTCTCTCTAAAACCCAAAACCCCCAAAATAGTGCAAATCGGGTGTTAGCTTCCAAAGGAAACTATTTTCTTTTCTTTAATTCAATGGGACTAGTTCCCATAGAAAACACATACGCCCCCTTTGGGTGTTAGCTGTTATCCAAGGATCTAGCCTCCGTGTGAAACGGGCGTACTTATTTAGGGTGTCTTCTCATAACAAAATGATCTTTGATTCGGTGTAGGGCTTACACACCCCACCCATCTACCAATCGGATTCGGAGCAGAGCCAATAGACCACAACTTGGTGTATATTAAAATCATCTAATGACTAACACACTCTCTTATCAATCTTTTCCACTTAATACCTAACCCAAAGTAACTTAATTAATTACTTTCACAAGGTCGGGTACGTGACCAGTCGGGCATGCACACCGAGGCATACAATTCAAAATCGGGCATGCCTCTCGAAGTACACTATTCAGAGTCAAAAATTTCAGGATGTTACATGTTGAGCCTTAGCACGGCCTTAATTGGGCTCCAACCGGCTTCTAAATTTGTATTTTTCTTAATTTTTTTTTATGGAGGAGAGTCCTTAGTTTATCCTTGCAAATTTATTTAGTTAAATAATAGTATTGATATTAAATGTATATATACTAATAGATGTGTAGGAATTTAGATGTGGTATAAGAAAGAAATAGAATATTAAGAAAAAATATAGATCAATATCATCATCATCCTAGCTTTATCTTATCTATATATTATGGGTCAACTTTGTGATTCCTGTTTCTCCACTCATTTCTGATTAGCATTAAGCTCTTTGTAATTCTGTAATCCTAGAAGCCTACATGTTACTTTTCGTTGCTTCCATTTGGGTCTTCACTGGTTTTCATCTTCTCCTACTTTCTGGTGCTTGTAGGCTTGTAGTATCTCTATCATTTAAATGAGAGTTTGACTTGTGACAGACATGTCCAAATCACCTCAAGTGACATTTTCTCGTATTTAGTCATTCCTAAATTTTATTTTTGCTTGTTACTCCACTGTTGGCGACTAAAATTTTGTAGCCAAAGTTGCAGCTGAAAAATGTAGCAGAGAATGTTGCGGCTAAAAATGGTGGCGTCCAACTATCACACGACCAAAAAGCCTGCAACCAAAAAAGACGGCAACCAGAAGATAACATAATCAAAACTCGTGGCCTGAGGTCCAATAAGAAAAGTTATTGGTCAAGCCCGAAGCCACGATCAAATCTTGCGGCAAAGTAACTCAGGAGGTAATTAACCTTCACAGCCAACCGACAGACAACCACAACCAAAATTAAGATTGTGTTTGGGTTAGCTCTTATAAGCGCAGAAGCTGCTTTTTGCTTGCTCTGTGTCAGAGCAAATAAGATCTGCTCTGGGATAGAACATGCATAGATCAATTTTATCACTTCAAACAGCTCCTCGTCAAAGCAAATAAGGCAAGGAGTTATGTTACCAAATATAAAAATAGTTCTTTGCCATAGCCAAAAATGAAAGAATACAAAAAAGTTATTGAGTTTGAAAGGAAGAAAATAATACTTTCTTCACCATGAGTTTCTGTTACCTATCTATTAGATTTTGTTTATGTTAATGAAAATTTGGTATTGATAATGGCTCTGAGGCACGTAGTTCACTACGCTATCATAAAGACAATAGAAGCCCTCACTCCGTTGGATAAACGAAGATGCAATAGAGTTTCCAGCGAATTTACTTTCAGGATACAACAGAGCTCAGTCTTGCCAAGAACCGTATATTCTTTTCTAGATTGCACTTTCTAGAAAAATAACCTACCACACAGATTTTCTGATACACAAATGATAAGAATGAAAGAAAGAAAGAGAAATATATCTTATTTCTGTTGTATCTTTTAACCTAGATCTGGTCTCTATTTATAAAGGTAATCTTGAAAGATTGTGTCTTTTCAACGTGAAGAGATTTGAAGAGATTTGTGTCTTTTCGGATAACAAATAGAGATAATCTTGAAAGATTGTATTTTTTCACCATGAAGAAATTTGTGTCTTTTCAAATTTACGATGAAAAAACACTTTTGAAAAGATCTGTGTCTTTTCATCGTGAAGAGACGCTAGACTTATGTCTTTTCAACAAACGGTAAAAAGATAAATCCAAAATTTGAAAAGACACTTTTGAAAAAATACTTTAGAGAGTAAATATTTATAAGTATGCCATTGAATTATTTTACAAGTTTGTCATTGAATTATTAATGATAATTTAAGTTTAATTTTGAAACACAAAAATATATATTACTATTCTAATATATATAACATTCTCCTACTTATTTTAAAATAAAAAATTAAAAAATTATGTATCAGAGCAATCATACTAAGCATCATCAGAGGTACCGATCGGTTTGAACCTTTGACTAGTACATACAACTCAAAGTTTGTAAGGACTTTAAGTAGCTTATATCTTTGAACTTAAAACCTGTTTAACAAATCGGAATTATATATACACTTATTATGACCTAAATCATTAGTGACATAAGGACTGCGCTTTACAGCCATGTGCTAAAATCCTGATTTTATGAGTATCTCAGAGAGAGGACTGAATCTCTGTTGAAACGACTTCACTTCCATACTCATATAGGTGAATCTGTCATGGGTGCTCTTATAACTATTTTCTCATGAGTGCTCTTGTAATTATTTTCTTACCCCAGCAAATGAATGCCTACAGAGTCATTAAGAGTTAAACTCACCCTCTCACGCTACAAGAGATGTGCATAAAATTTAACACTATAGGGATGACCAATAGCTAACATACCTTTGTGCACTTTCAAGGATCACAGAGTAATTTCTTATCTCGTTGAACTTAGGATTTGAGTTCTCCAACTCGACTAAGTTGAGGTTCAACTACTGTGCCTTTAAAGATATTGGTCTCAGGCCCATCCCTCTCGATATTTTTAACACTGTATCTCTGGGTAGTACTTTTGTAAGCGGATCCGCAAGCATCTCAGAAGTTGGTATGTAGTCCAACACGATTATCCCATCACTCAACATCTGTCGAATGATGTTATATCGAAGGCCTATATGCCTTGATTTCCCTTTATATTTTTATTATCTGAAATTTGTAAAACAACTTTATTATCACAATAAATATTAATTACATATGTATGTTAAATCAAAAAAATTTGTCTTATAAAGCTTCGAAGCCACTCGACCTCTTTTACTCCCGCAAACAATGCTATTTATTCTGATTCCATACTTGAGTCAGAAAGACATGTTTATTTTCTGGATCCCCACGACACTGCTCCTCCTGCCAAAGTAAAAAGCCACCCACTTGTGGATTTTGAATCAGAGGAGTCAAAAATCCAAGTAGCACCAGTAAACCCCTCTAAGAGTTCATGCTTACCAATATATTGTAAACTATAATTCATAGTTCCTTTTAAGTATCTTAATACCCGACGAATAGCTTCCCAATGTTCTAACCCTGGGTTGCTAGTGAATCTACTCAATACCCCCACTATAAATGCTATATCGGGTCTAGTACACTTCATTAAATATATAAGACTTCCAATGATTCTAGAATATTTTAATTGAGATTCTGCTCTACTAGAATATCTTATTAATTTCTTATTTAGATCACTTGGGATAGGAGAAGGTGAACAATCAAACATATTAACTTTTCTTAAAACTTTTTCGACATAATGTTCTTGAGATAAAGAGATAATTTATCGTCTCTTATTATTTTAACTCCAAGAATAGCATCCGCTTCTCCCATATCTTTCATATCAAAATTTGATTTTAAATATTTTTTAGTTTCTAATATTAAATCAATATGTGTACTAAATATCAACATATCGTCTACATATAATGATATAATAACTTTTCTATTTTGTACAAATTTATTATATATGCACCTATCAGTTTTATTTGGTTTAAAGTCAAAATCTTTTATTTTCTTATCAAATTTGTCATGCCATTATTTTGGTGCTTGTTTTAAACCATATAGTGATTTCATTAGTTTATATACCGTGTGTATTTTTTCTGGTTTTATGTATCCTTTAGGTTGATCCATATATATTTCTTCTTTTAAATCTCCATTTAAGAAGGTGATTTTTATATCCATTTGATGTATATATAAGTTATATATAGATATTAAAGATATTAGTAGTCTAATAGATGTTTTCCGTGCAACAGGAGAGAAAACGTCAAAATAGTCTACTCCTTTCTTTTGTCTAAACCCTTTGGCTACTAATCTAGCTTTAAATTTATCTGAACTTTCATCTAGTTTAAGTTTCTTCTTAAATACCCACTTACTTCCTATAGTCTTAGAACCTGATAGCAAATTTATTAACTCCCATGTATAATTAGTTTTAATAAATTTTATTTCATCATCCATTGCCTCATTCCAAAATATACTATCTAAAGATGCTATAGCTTTCTTATAAGTTTTAGGATCTGCTTCTAAAACATAGGTATAAAAATCTGATCCAAAATTATAATGTGGATCTTTTCTAATTCTTTTACTGCGTCTTTGTTCTATATTATTTTCAACTGGTCTTTTTCCTTCGACTTGATCAAAACAAGTTTCATCTTCTATTTCCAATTGGTTAGAATTTCTAAAATCTGAAACATTATCCTTAGGTTGTAGGTTTTCATAAAAATGTGCTTCTATAGACTCTAATATAACATTATCTTTTATATTTAAGAAGCGATATGCTTTACTGTTGTGAGCATATCCAATAAATGCACACTTATAAGTTTTATATCCTAACTTTTTAATTTTTTCATCTGATTTTCTAACATAGGCTAGGCAACCCCATACTCTTAAATATTTTAAGTTAGGTTTTCTATTCTTTCGTAACTCATGCGGAGTCATATTATTCTCGTAGTATGATATTCTATTTAAAATATAACATGCAGTATAATAGCTTCACCCCATAAATTCATAGGTAAGCCTAAATATAATATCATAGAGTTAATCATCTCTAGTAAAGTTCTATTTTTACGTTCAGCTACACCGTCTTATTGTGGTATCCTAGAGGCTGTTACTTCATGAACTATCCCATATTATTCATAAAAGTTATCGAACTCATGAAAAAGATATTCTCCTCCTCTATCACTTCTAAATATTTTAATTTTCTTTTCTAACTGATTTTCAACTTCTGCTTTATAAGTTTTAAATACTTCAAAAGCTTATTCTTTATATCTAAGTAAATATATATAACAATATCTACTATAATCATTAATAAATGTTATAAAATATCTTTTACCACCTCTGGTAAGCACACCATTTAATTCACAAATATTAGAATGAATTAATTATAAGATAGTAGTATTCCTTTCAACACTATTATGTGACTTTTTCACTATTTTAGATTGCACACATATTTGACATTTTTCATCTTTGATATTTAGAAATTTAGGAACTAATTCTAAATTCATCATATTTTTCATCGCTTGAGAATTAATATGTACGCCATAATCTAGCATACCATAAATCAAAAGATTTTACAATATAAGCAGAAGAATCATTTTCATTAATAACATTCAACTTGATCATATTGTTCACAATATAGCCCTTCTCAATGAAAACATTATTCTTGGATAATATCATCTTCCCAGAATGAAAAACTAATTTAAATCCATTTTTGTCTAAGAGACATGCAAAAATAAGATTTTTCCTAATTTGTGGAGCATGGAGCACATCCTTCAACAAGAGAGTTTTTCCCAAAGATAATTTTAACTCCACTATTTCGATTCCAGCAATCTCTGTGGTAGAAGAATTTCCTATGTATAGTTGTTGCCCTTCTCCTTAAGGCTTGTAAGTCTTGAAGGCAGACCTGTCAAAAGAGATATGTCGAGTAGCACCAGAGTCGACTCACCAATGGCCTTTAGATTCAACCATGTTGACTTCTGATACCACTACAATAACTATATCTTCGACCATGTTAGATTCTGATTTCGACTTTTTACGAAATTTGCACTCTCTTGCAAAGTGTCCCCTTTTTCCACAGACATAACAATCTCCTTTATTTTCATTCATCTTAGACTGACCGTTCTTCTAAAAATTCTTTTTAAAAAATTTCTTTTTAGTAGAAAATCTGTTATCCTTCTTCTTCTCTTCAGATATCAATTCAACAAAGTGAGCCCTTGGAGGCTCTGAAACAATAACCTTCTTGTCTCTAATTTTATCCTCTTCTTCAATCTTAAGACCCTTAAAAATCTCATTTAGAGTATGAAAATCTTTATTATGGGTCATAGATTTTCGATAATCTTTCTAACTAGATGAAAGTTTCGCAAGAATGACACCCACTTGAAAACTTTCAGGAAGTTTTATGTTCTCTTCTTTCATCTCAGTGACGATAAACTGTAATTCTTGAACTTGTTTCGAAATAGATTTATCCTCAATAAGCTTGAAGTCAAAATATTTAGAGACTAAAAAGGCCTTTGTTCCGGCATCTTCAGTTAAGTACTTATTTTCCAAAAAATTTCATAAATCTTTGGAGGTAGTACACTTACAGAAAGTATTGAACAACATATCGCTTAATGCATTGAGGATGGGGTCCCGATAATCTAGATCATCTTCCAGTCATTTGAGTCGAGCATTCGATCCTTCACTAATCGTACTTTTCGTTGTTCTCGCTACAGAAACTGGTGGATATGGTGTAGTGAGGATGTAAGTAATTTTAAATTGTCGCAAGATAAATTATACTTTTTGCTGCCATCTTTTGAAATTTGACCCGTCAAATCGGTCAAGTTTGATGAGATCTTGATTCATGAACTTTATACTCTGAGCCATTAGAACGATATATTGTCTTTAAATTGTTAATGAAAATTTGGTATTGATAATGGCTCCGAGGCACATAGTTTACTATGTTGTCTTAAGGACAATAGACACTCTCACTCCATTGGATAAACGAAGATGCAATAGAGTTCCCAACGAATTTGCCTTCATGATACTATAGAGCCCGGTCTTGCCAAGAACTGTATATTCTTTTCTAGATTACACTTTCTAAAAAAAGAACCTGTCACACAGATTTTCTGATACACAAATAATAAGAACGAAAGAAAAAAAGAGAAATATATCTTATTTCTGTTGTATCTTTTAACCTGGATCTGGTCTCTATTTATAAAGGTAATCTTGAAAGATTGTGTCTTTTCACCGTGAAGAGATTTGTGTATTTTCGGATAACAAATAAAAATAATCTTGAAAGATTGTGTTTTTTCACCATGAGGAGATTTGTGTCTTTTCAGATTTACGGTGAAAAAATACTTTTGAAAATATTTGTGTCTTTTCACCGTGAAGAGACGCCAAACTTGTGTCTTTTCAACAAACGGTAAAAAGATAAATTCAAAATTTGAAAAGACACTTTTGAAAAAATACTTTAGAGAGTAAATATTTATAAGTATGCCATTGAATTATTTTACAAGTTTGTCATTGAATTATTAATAATAATTTAACTTTAATTTTGAAACACAAAAATATATATTACTATTCTAATATATATAACAGTTTACATATATGGATATAATAATTTTCTCATCCATCTATTCAAAACGTGAGACATTGTTAGAACATTGAATAACGAAGTAGAATTAAATTTAAGTTTGTTTAAAACTCCATAAAATGGTCACAAGAAGGTGATATAATGTCCAAGTCATCTGATAGAAAGACTTCAACAATGATTGTCTTATAGGCCAAGCATATCGTGAGATACAATTCTCACAATAACTCAGTTTATATGACGAAATAGTGGTTGAAAATGTAATAATTCATGGTTATATATATATATATATATATATATATATATATATATATATATATGAGAAGATTGGCTTCAATGGGTTCTCCTACTTATATGACTTATAAATTTGAAGGATTTCAAATGTCATCAAGTTTTAATCTTCACTCTTGCAAAATACTAGAAGAAACATGGCACTAAAGACAATTATTAGTGGCATCTAAAATTATTATTAGTGGCATCCAAAATTGCCGCTATTAGGAGCACTACAAAAACTAAGATTATTAGTGACGTCTAAAATTGTTGCTATTAACAAAAAATCTTGTTGTTTCAGTAGCGATAAGATTAGTAGTGACAGTTGTTTTGTTAATAACGACAATTTTGATTACCTCTGAAATACATTATTTTTGTAGTGACTCCTAAACATCAAGAAAAAAAATATCAAAGACACGAGTGTTCATATGACATCCACCTCTCCAAAAATAGCTTCATGTTCTCCTACTATCTAGCCATACACACAGATATCTTGTTTGTTTTGCATGATTATATTTTGTGTTTCATGCCAATCTTTTACACCAAAGATTTTTAGATTATGACATTCAAATATGATGACTTGGATGGTGTTTGAACATGACAAATACCTAGTCTTTATTTTGAATAATTTTTTACAGCAACTCAATTTTGAATTGCAATTAGTTAGACCCATTTAAAAATTAATATATACATTCTTTGACCTCTTTATCCTCTATAAAATTAATTTTGGAAGCATCTTAATTTGATTTACAAGATGAAAGATATATTGTTTTGAATGGTAATTTTTTTAGCAGTGCAAAAAAACTAACTTATCTATCTTGCTCGGCTTTGGCTTCGATATTATAATTAGTTGAAGAACAAAAAAATCTAGCATGGTTACTACATATGTATCTATCTTGCTCGGCCTTGGCTTCGATATCGTAAGTGTTTGAAGAACAAAAACGCCAACATGTTCTCTTGAGCTTGCGATTTACAAAGGTTTTAGCGATTTTTTGTCCCAATTTTGGTAGTGGTAATCTCATAATTAGAAGTTTCATTAAGGTATAAAATCTGACATGATAATATCATAGATCTGAGGAGGAGCATCTTCCATCAAGATCTCATTACAATCCTTGATTAAACCAATCTTAGTTAAAGCATCAACTGCACTATTTGCGGACCGTTTGACATGAGATCACCTTCTCAGTGGAAACAAATTCAAAGCCTCTCAATTATCTTCATAAAAAACGAACGTGAGGTCCGAATCATCTAGCTGATCCATAATGCCGTTGATGACGCGGAACGAATTCCCTTCAAATAGGACATTATGACATTGATAGGCTAACCAGGTAGCGTGGAGAAAAGCTTGAACCTCACATTGATCTGCTGAAGATAAGTATTTTAAGTTATTTGTCATAGACACCATGACTTGTCTATCATGATCATGAATGATTACGCCGATTCTAATTGCCTTAGAGGAAGGGGACCACACACTATCAAAATTCACTTTAAAAAATTAGTCAGAGGCGGAGACCAATTCCCAATAGAGGGTGGGTGATTATATGTAGGGATCAGAGATTTCTCATTAGCCAAATAGAATTTCATTAGGTAATTTTTCTCTTCTAACGAGATATTTAGGGGGTCCCGAGGTTTAACACTATGAGTAATTCAATTCCTTTTGTTCTAGATTGCTCATACTATAATGAAGAAATGATTTAATTGTGATTTTTCATATTCTTGGTAGAACACCATAGCCCAATCATTAAAGGACAGATGTTGCTATATTGTTCCACGCGCACCCAATGAAGATAGAAACCAACAATAGTTGGCCATGTGACAATCACGAAGAGAATGGGTTGTATTTTCAATCTTATCACAACACAAATCACAAACCAGGGATATAGAACCCATTTTTTTATGTAGAGCGGATCGAACAGGTAAAATATTTTGGTAAGCTCTCAAAGCAAATATCTCAACCTTGTTAGGTAACCGTGAGCCCCACAATTCATTCCAGAAATTTTGGTCATTCGAAGAACTTGCTGAAGCGGTTCCAACTGAGTTACGATGTAATTTCAATACTATCTTATATGCGCTACCTTGTATGTCTCACTTAAAATTTACTCTTATGAATTGTCTTTATTTTATCCTTTCTTGTTACCCCCTCCACCCATTATAGCACATGCAACTGCAAGTGACCCTCATATGTTCTAAATGATGTCTAATATTAGTGTGCCTCTAGTTACAGGTTTACTCAAAGCTACCCTATGCCTAAAACCCAGACAAATCCATTGGCGGGTTAAAATAAGATGGAGATCATTTTTCACTCCTATCTTTCACAAAGTGAGTCTCCAGACTATGAAATTACAATGAGATTGAGTTTTTGTGATTTTAGGGCCACTTTTTATGAAAGTGATGTGTGCCATGTAAGTGAGATCATCAAAAGAAGTCTTAAAATTATGTTTGAAAGTGATGTGTGCCACGTGATTTTAGGGTCACTTTTTTATGATCTCTGTCTTGAGGAATAAAAAACTTATCATGATTTTAGGGCCATTTTTTAAGATCTCTGTCTAATGGAATAAAAAATTTACCATCTGATCCATTATATCGAATATTGGATCTATGTATGATTTCCACTAGTCAGTGGGTATCATAGTAGGCGCGAGCAGGTACCCTAACAAATAAGGTATCTTCCACGCACTTTCTGAAAGCACATAAGTCGCATATCCCTTGAAAACCATTGATTATTTCGTATCTGATGATATAGATCATGTTTTAGCCCGATCTTTCACAAAATAGATCTTGAGATCATAGCACACTTATCAGGCGATCAATTTTTTATTCTTGTCATTTTTTGGGATCTGTGACACATGGATAATGTCATTTTTTGGAGATCTATGACACATGAATAAAAAATTGATCGCATGATTAGTGTGCTATGATCTCAAGATCTATTGTCATGATCTCAAGATCTATTGTGTGGAATGTCAGGGTGAAACATGACCTATTTCCATTATTTTTTGGGGATATGTGACACATGGATAATGTCAATTTTTGAAATTTGTGACACATGAAATAAAAAATTGACTGCCTGATAGATGTACCATGATCTCAAAATTTATTATATGAAATATAAGGGTAAGATACGACCTCAATCATATGAAATCAATGATTTTCAAGGGGTCGGAACGGTTCTGAATTAGAGAATGCATGCCCGCAAATATAGCCACTCTCACGAATATTGGATTTTTTAGTGTGCCAATGGTAAAACCCTTTCCTTTTTTGGGCGTGCTGTACTATACAAAAGTCAGTCAGGCAGTCCGTAGTCGAGCTCGCGGCTCCATGCATGCACAGTTTATAAAAAAGCTGCAATGGGAAACTAAAAAAAAAAAAAAAAAAAAAAAAGAGAGTAACCAAACCTGAAGAATGCTATAAGAAGAAGAGAGAGAGAGAAACACTTTTTAGCCGGAATCAGACTCATCAAAACTGGTCTCAGGTACATTTTCCTCTCAATTCATGAACTGGGTCGCCTGAATTTTCACTGCTTTTATCATTTTCCCATGGCTTTCCCACTTCCCATCTTTTGGCCTCACCGATGCTAAATTACGCCTTATAATGCTTGCCCACCCTTTTTTTTGAATTTTTTTCGTAATGTATCTTGGGTTTCAAATTTCTCACCGTTAGATTACTTGTTTGTTATTTTTCATGCAATATATAAATTTTATTTATGGTAGTTCTTTTGAGAATGAATGCATGGAGCCCGATCTGCTAACTTACGCAGGGTGTGCTCAGCTGGTTTAACAACTCCTTACTTGAATTTCATATATGTTTCTTTTCTGGGAGGAATGATTGCATGTTGTTCTTCATTACTGTGCCCCATGCATGGCCTGCTCATTGGGCCGCATTGGTACACATGGTCATTGTGGTCATTGTGGGCATCTCTTGAATGGGCCCTTGACAAAAAATCTCACCATGAACCCTTAGATCAATGCACATTCTTAGGTGATTGTTGCTCATATCATTTATTTTTTGCTAATTGTTGTTCATATCTTGTTATTTTATTTTTTATAAGCCACCTTGAGGTTGATGGGGCCTCACCTTATATTAAAAAAATAAATTAGAGATTACAACTGATTAGAAATCATAGAGTCATTTCTCAAGAGAGAGGTAAAAGAAGGAGGAAGGGCATCTACTCTATTCCATCTAACATTGCTAGCATCTATGCCTAAAACAAAAATGAAATCAGCACACTTGTTGCATTCTTTACCAATATGAGAAAAGGAGATTTGATGAAAGCCTTTAGATAATTCTATGATATCTTTGATCAAACCCAAATGCTGCCAAGGGATCAGAAATTCATTCTTGATAGAGTGTATAGCAACTCCTAAAGTTGTCTCCACTTGAAGTCTCATGAAGCCCGAATCAATCGCCAATAGAATGCCCTGTAAAATAGCATTAAGATCACTTGAAATAACATTTCCTTTGTTAAAAGGATAGAAGTGACCACCAAGAAATCCTCCATCATGGTCCCGGATCAAACCAGCCGTCCCAAGTGCAGGACGTATCCACTTCACAGAAATGGATTTGATTTGTTTGGTGAACTGAACCTCATCAAGTGTTAATTGAAACTCTTCCATAGTTTTGCTGAGTAAATATTTTTGGGGAGTGCAAGTTCCTTCAAAGATCCTACTATTTCGTTCCTGCCAACAGTGCCATATAGCTGAAGAGAATAAAATCTTTGCAGAACAACTCAATAGGTTGTCTCCCTTGTGTCGTTCCATAAGCTCCTCGACCTCCTCTTGGGAATTACTCAACTTAGATTTACTACATTAGATTCTAGCTCTAGTCGAACACCAAATCCAACTAGTGAATGTGCATTTGAAGAATAGGTGATTATTATCTTCAGCTTCTTTCCAACATAAAGCACATCTGGAAACAATATTTTGTTGGAGATAATACATTAAATATGGTGTGTGTTAGAGTTGTAGGCAATATATTAATCCCACATTGGTTTGGAATGGAAATAGTGTCTTGTTTGCCTCTATATAAAGGGCCATCACATGTAACTTGATTATCTTAAATAGAAGCAACGTAGTCCATTAGTGTTATTATGCTCTCTCTGTCTCTCTCTTTCTCTTCATCTCTTCTCTCTCTAATAAACCTTAAATGGATATTTCTCCTCTTTAGGTTTTAGGTTATTTATGTCTACATGGTATCAAAGTCGGTCGAGCCCACCCGTTTTTTATTTTATTATTTTTAGGGTTCCGTCTAACATATGCTCTGCACTTTGTCGCTTCGTCGAATTTTTGTGCATTAAGAATCGAGAATCTTACATCTCTTTGTATTGGTCTTTGTCTTTCAACTTTCTTATTTTTCAGCAGCGTGGTTTCCACTGTCATATTCTTTTATTGTCTTTGTTTTCCATCAAAGATCACTGCTTCAACAAAAAGTCTCTTCTCAAAAGCAATTATATATATTGTTTTTTTCCAACACCCAATCTTTCTAGTTGTTGCTCTTGCTGCCATTTTTTATTGTTTATGTCTTTCCCATGGTCTTCTTGCACCATATTTTCTCAGACATTTTATCAAACTGGTCTTGTCCACCACATTTATAACAAGCTGGAAGCCCCTTTTTTTATTGTCTTTAAAAAGGGGAAATTGAAGAGATAAGAAAGAGGTAAGTTGACCAAGATGAATCTGCTGCCCATTTTTCTGTGCTTCCCACTTGGAATTAATCAGTTTCTAAGGTTGTTTGGAGTATGAACATTGGGGGTTTCTGCTGTATACTTTGTCAGCTAAATGGACAACCCCTCGTTATAGTGGTGTTTTGAAGATTTTCTTCGTGATTCATTACTATTGTAAGAGTTTCTGCAATACAGTGGTGAAGTGTGATATATTTTATATATATTTTTATTATTCTGTTGAGCATGAGATTGAGTAAGTGATGTCTGGTAGGTGGACTCTTGTACCCTTCGAGTTGATGACTAAAGTTTGGAATATATTGCTGGATTTATTTTATGGGTTGTTGTTGTTGCTGAAAACTGCATCATAGGTGTTTGAAAGAATGTTTGTTTGGGTTGCCTTGAGTTATTTATTGTTGTGTACTGTTTCTATTGTTGCCTTAAGATTCATATTATTGTGCTTTGTGACCCGTGCAACTTTGAACTACGTGAAAATCACCGTTGATGATGCATCAAAATTTGTGATGCTGCCTATTCCATGAAGCTGAGGCCTCAAGATTAATGTTGAAGATTCGTGATATTGTTACTTGAAAATTTGTGTTTATTGCCTCAAAATTCATGTCTACATCTCCCGACACACACTCATGCGATTGGATGTTGTTCATTTCTCTGAGATCCGTGTCGCCCCCCCTCAATTTCTTTTATTTGCCAATTTATATTTGTATGTGTGTGATGATGTGACACACTTTTTTTACACCTGCTGTCCCTCCTAATATTTGATTATAAGGCCTTTGCTGTTATGTAACCTTTTATCGACCTTATGGCCTTTGTCGCTACTGTGATATGTAGCATTTTTTTATCGACCTTATGGTCTTCTATTTGCCTTATTAATATTAGGGGGAGATGGTTCAGAGTCCTTGTAATTGGCAACTCGAGCATTATTCTCATTGATGGTCAACTTAAGGGGAAGTGTTGGAGATAATATATTAAGTATGGTGTGTGTTAGAGTTGTAGGCAATATATTAATCCCACATTGGTTTGAAATGAAAATAGTGTCTTGTTTGCCTCTATATAAAGGGCCATCACATGTAACTTGATTATCTTAAATAGAAGCAGTGTAGTCCATTAGTGTTATTGTACTCTCTCTATCTCTCTCTTTCTCTTCTTCTCTTCTCTCTCTAATAAACCTTACATGGGCATTTCTCCTCTTTAGGTTTTAGGTTATTTATGTCTACATGTTCAACCCTTTTTTATTGAGATTTTCAATAGTGAGTTTATCGTTCATGGCCATCCAAGCAATAAAACTATGCCTAGGGATTGCCAATTTATTCCATATAAATTTATCCCACCAAATTTTAGTATTGGAGTTTTTGATAGAGTTCCAAGCCGATTTAATTGAAAATTTTGCAAAGGCACTAGCCAACCAAACAACTTCATCATTAAAAGGAATTAAAAGCAATTCATGTGACCGAATAAGATCCCAAACTTGTTGCATTCTCAATGTAGTAGCGTCAGGAAGATGCCAAACACCATTTTGAATAATATCTAACACAAGCGCGTCTTAATTGTTGCTCATATCTAAGTAGGAGATTGATCAGGCGGTTAAGAACATCAAAGTTGGATGTTTTGGGCTACGACCAAAGTTACAGTAGATATTAGGAACAACCTGTACCATTATATGTGCTGTGTATACTGGCCAATATTAATCGGTATACCAGTACATTGATTTTTATTTTTAAAAATATAATAAGTAGGTAAGAAACATCAAAATATAACAGTATGTTTCGATATAAATGGTATAATGAATATCTTGGCAGTATATGTCTGAGATGCTCATAAACCCATTTACTATATCAATCTCCACCGGTGCGTACTCCCCAATACTGTTAGTGGCCTGCGTTTTATACCATAGCTATGGCACAACCAAGAGGTCCCCGTTGCTTGGATTTAGGTGAATTGATGCACATGTGTATTGGTTTGTCTCATTAAAAAGGTAAAGCATGGAGCATGGAATATGAAATTATGATGCATTATACTATTTTCCCTCTTTTATTTTGATTTTTGCTTATTTATTTTGATCAAGTGGTAATCAATGTAATTGAGTCATTGTCATCATCATCATCATCATCATAGCCTTATCCCATTTATCGATTCGTTTATGATCAACACTAATCTCTCTATGACTTTGCAATCCTTCATGTCTCGTCACTACTTTCCTCCAGGTCTTCATTGCTCTTCCTCTCCTCCTTTATTGTGCTTGAAGCATCTCAACCTTCGTACATGATCTGTTTCTGGCCTCCGATGGACATGTTCAAACCATCTCAAGCAACATTTGTAATTATTTTCCTTTATAGGTCTCACTCTCAAATTTCCTCTTATGCATTTGGAACTTTACCCTTTCTTGTGAATCCACACATCTATCTTAGGATACGCATCTTAGTCACATGTGCTTTATCTTCTTGTCGCTCTTTCTTAGCCTAACATTCTGTGCCATATAATATGGCAGGTCTAATCACTATATTATATACACTGTATAATTGGGTAGTAAGAATGTAATAGTAACATGGATCAAAATATCGTCCGATACCGATACGTATCGTCCGATACGTATCGGTTTTGGACTTGGACGATACGATAAATTGGGTTTTTATCGCCCCCCTTAAAAAACAATCAAATTATCATTCAAATGATCATTTTTTTAATTTTTTTTTTGGAAAAATACCGGAATGTATCGTCCAGAATCGATACGGATACGTATCGGTTTTGAGGCTGGACGATATGTGTCGAAAATCCGAGATTTTGATCCATTAGTAGTAAGGTGGGATTTGATCCCATGCTATGAAATCCTTGCATTTTATATGAGAATTTGAAAGTTTTAAAGCATTATATTGATCTTTTTTAGTTTGAGTAATGCTCCAAACCAAAACTAGTTTCCTATATTGATCAATTTCTTGAAACGATGGAGTGAACACCTAGTAGGGGAAGATTCCGTTTTTACATGGAGAATTGCGTTCAAGGTGCTACCTTTGATTGAAATTGTCCTAATGAAATCCTTTGTATGTACCTAATGCCTCAGTACACTTATCATTGCTTCTATAGTACTCTTTAGGGAAAATAAAAGCATAAGAAAGCATCCCTTCCCCCAACCCACTCCACCAAACCCAAATCGAACTACTGTTGTCATTGTTGTGGCCGTCAAAATTGAGTTCAAGCAACCCACAAGGTGGGGCCATTCAGATGGTTCCATGCCTTAGGATGAGAGAGATGATCAAAAGTATATAGAAAATTCGAAACTAGTTGATAAAAGAAATACTCGTAAAAAGCCATTAGAGGAGAAGTCTCCTATTCAAAGGGAGAGGAGAGCTCTATTGGAAACATAAATAGTGATTCTTATTAACCAAAAGCAAAGAATCCTCACCTAACATATCCAGGAGTATGATGAGAGTTACCTCAGTGATCCCTGACCGTAGGTTGGGATCCCTTATTGATCACTGTCCCTAGGCTGGATTGTGGGTTTTGTTGGTTTAAGCCTTATCACTGTCAAGGGTCATTTGGAACCCTTTTTTGCTTTGGCGTCTATATGTGTTCATTGGTCAGGTGTGTCTATTGCTTGTCCTGTGAATATGGTCTCACTGTCTTTTTTTTTTTTTTTCCTTTATTGATTTTTTAAAATAAAAAATTGAGGAGGTACCTTGAAAATGTAGAAAAAAATGGTAGAATTGTCATTTATGATTAACCTATAATCGTAAGGATCTTGAACTCAAGGTGTTGCTCCTACCTCAAAATTTTACAATTACTAGAACCTTTATATCATAAAATGGCTTATTATTAGTTTATGTTTTTGTTCCTGCCCCTATACTCTGTTTCGCAACATGGCACTTTTAGTAACTAATGATCAACCCCAAGAAAATTATGACACTCAAAGTTGGCTTTTGGGTTCAAACTTTAGCACAGGTAACAGAATGAAAAATATTCCATCTTGCGAGAAAGGGAACCTAACAATTCCCCTTTGGGTTTTTGGACCCATATCATAGGGATGAATATGCCACAAAGTAGTGGTTGGAGAGTGAAGAATTCCTCAAGTGCAAGGAAAAAGAAATTTCCCAACACGTGGGAGACCAAATTTGATGTGCCCTCATGCCATGTCACCACCATAGGAGATAGGAAGAGGAGAACTTGAGAGTTGGGAGGTTTGACAACCATGGGAGACAATTTGATCACCCAAATGGTACCGTGGTGCCATAGTGACGTCATTCCTAAATGAGGGGCCCACATATGTGAACCCGAGAACAAAAATAGGGAAGTGTTATCAGCAATTGATTTTTCTTTGGTGAGGAGTATACTTATGTTAAAGATTTAGTCCTTTAAAATGAACTAATCGTAAGTTAATTGGATGGGTTGATGGTCAAGTAACCTTAATAAAAGGAGGATCTCTTCATTTACCTATGTTCTGTCCTGCTTAGAAGGATTGAAAAGTTTGTATATTTAATGAGTTTCATATATTTTGGATGCTATTTTTTTATTCCTAAGCCTTAATATATTGTTTCAGTGGATTCTAGGAATGTTATGCACAGGCTGCTGATTGAAGTACTTAGCATTCAAGGAGTCGAGCTGCCTTGTTGAACTACGATGGTGAAAAGAAATTTGTTTCGGCCCGGCCATCCAATTGATGCACTTTGTAAGCATTAGAATCATTCACATTTTTGGTTTTGTCAATTGTCTCAACTCAGTTAATCAGTTGAGTTGCCAAATAGAGCTCTGTCAGAGGGAGGGAGGGAGGGAGAGGAGGGGGAGGGAGAGAGAAAGAGAGCGAGAGGGAGAGAGGATTTCAGTTTCAATGCTTTCGAAAAATGGTTTCCTAAATATTTACGATACTTTGCATAGTCCCGTGTCTTATGATTTCTATTTAAATACTGGGAAGTGCTCATATTTCTAGGATTGAATTGCAGCATTCGAGGTATTTCATAATGGCTCATGGCGGGGCATAGATTATGTCAGAATCAAGAATGGAAGTATGACCGTGCATGTTGAACACCTTGGATCCGAAATAGAGGAGAAAGTCCTTATTGGAAATATTCGTCTACGTTCAAGAAAAGCAAGAGAATCTGATTGCCACTTCTTCTTAAGGCCTGGTATTGATATATGTGTACTTTCAGCCTATTCAAATGCTGCAACTTCGCTAGGGGAAAATCTACATCCGGTAATGTTACAATTTGAGCTGGTATTAGGTACCCGACACGAGTGACAGCGGTGGCAGTTGGGTCAATCTCCTTTTGTCCAAATGATCAAGCCTTTGGGAAATGCACTGCTGTTTATGGGCACACAAATACTGTAGTCCACTTTGACCTTTCACTGATTTTGTGCTCAAAATTATCAGCACATTTGCCAAGGCAGTTGGTTTGAGATTGACCCTGAGTACCGCTGCTGGCATTTGCTTAGGTACCTTATACTAAGTCTTACAACTTCTAATAGCTTTGCAAATTTATTTTGTGGCCTCTTAGTGCTGTTGTAAGTTGCAAGTTTGAAAAGAACTAAACCAAGGTTACTTATAATTGTGTAGCTCTTCCAAATGTTTCTGCGGGTTCTATTTACTTCAACACCAATTTTTCGAGCATTCTTAAAATATCCACTCCCATTTTTCATATATAACTTGCATAACCTTCTTACTATGTGCCATACTTTGGATTGAAATATTATTTTCCACTTGGTCATCAGAAATTGTTTCTTATGTAGGTATGGCTTGATGCAAAAATAATTTTGATTGAGAGAAAGCCTCACGAGTATCAGTGCACCTGTCGGTTTTCTGTTAGTGTCTACAAAAATCAAGACCCAGTTGGCCTAAAGCAAGGCATACTTAGCAGCAGGACCCAAGATGTAACAATTAAAAATATTGCCATCCTCCAAAAAAGGAGCAGGAAAAATCAACAATATAGAATCAACCCTTGGGGGGCTTCTGAAGACTGCCCTTCCTCGCATAAAAGTATGTTCAGTGGCACAATCTTACATGAAGCTTCGTATTTGCTTGTTCTGTCTATTTTAAAGGGTATAGATACCGATATAAAAATGGTGCAAAAGGAGATTGTTTATCATATTCTTAAGGATGAGCAAAATGAAGAGAGCGATCATAGAAATAAAGATGTATGTGGCGGCTCAGTTGAAATTATGAATTGCATAACCTTCGAAAGGAAGAACCGAATTATGCAACCTAAGGTTGGAACCTTTAGCCCTGCGGTTTCTGAACCCATGATCTCCCCAGATGATGTCATTGATGTTGATTCGATATATGATCTGCTGGAAAATGAATCAGATATTTTGATACAGTTAAGGCGCTCTAAACGCCTAAAGTTACCACCAGATCGTTTTGTCAGCTTTAATGGATCATCAAGTGTGAAGAGTTACCGGCTTAAACCCAGGAAACAACATGAAACGACACCTGAGTTTCTGTTAGCCAATCCTGATGACTTATTGATTTGGGTTGATAGCAGCGTTTCAATAAATAGTGACTGTCAAAAGCAGCTGATTCAAGGTGAAAAGATGGCTCAATGGGACAACATTTCGGGTACCACCATGCTGGAAGTTGATTCGGGTTCATTTAATCAAAGCATACATAAATATAAACCTTCTAAGAATTGTGCAAAGGTTATAAGTACATATAATAGTCATCAGAAGAGGAATGAGACAAGCTATTGTAATAGTCTCCTGCCTGCTATAAAGGTTAATCCGCTTTCCCGGGAAGTGCCAAACTCAACCCAGTCTCGCCATATCAGTCACAATTGTCAAAGCAGCCTTCCAGGAATACCAAAAAAGAAAAGATCCGAGAGGAGAGAAAAGGAATCTTTTTCTGAAATCCCGGGTGTAGCAGACATCAGTGGGTATCAGCAAAGATTTTCAAAAGATCGTACGAAGCAGAAAGGTTCCAATGAAGAATGTCGAGGAGGAAGGAGCTCTTCGGGTTCACATCACACAAGCTATTTTTCTTTAGGGTCAAAGAGGAAAAGAAATTGTGACGCCAAATGCTCCAAACGGAACTTCATGCCGAAGGGTTCCAATAAAAAACGCCGAGGAGGAATTTCTTCAGGTGCACATCAAACAGGCTATTTTTCGTCAAAGCCAAAGAGGAGGAGAATAAGGAACTTTTTGAATGAATATGTGTGCAAGGAAATGATAGAAAGGAGCATGAAGAATATCGAGTATGAGATTGAGAGACAACCACCACTTGTAGTTTCTCAGTGGGAATCAATCCAAGCAGAAAAAGTACCCTTGGTGTTCAATTGGACACCACCTATTGACGATCATGTAGAAAGTTTAGAGCATGAAGATTTGTGGAAAGAGATGGAGAATGCAATGGGTGCACTTTCTTTCTTCAAAGAAAAGCAGGTGGGTGATCTTCTGAAATTTCATCATGCTTGTTCTTTTCAATATGATATTTTATTTATGGGTTTTGGCCTGGCATACCCTGTAATTTATGAGAGATTGAAAGTAGTAAAACCCATATTGATTGCACAATCTATGTGTTAGATCTTGTGTCCTTCAAAGGGTATTTTACAGTACACATTGATGTAGACCTCTCTTTAATGAATAATATTTGAGGCCCTTAGTTCTTGAAGTTTTCTCTCCCTTATCTATGGTCAATTGTACATTTATTACTTAATGTATTAGACCTCTTTTTAATTAAAGATATTTGAAACCTTATGCCTTGAAGTTCTCTCCCTGACTTGTACATTTATTACTTCATCTTTGGTGCACTATGGGTAGTTATAAACAGTGGGAGTTTTTTTAATATTCTATCCGGGATTTGGTAGTGCTAATACGAATTCAATTTCATGTTATAAGAGCATAGGAATTGACCATGGCCTGTAATGAGAATTTAACATTACCTTGACTTCGGTGAGTGCTATGATTTATAACTTTTCATCGCATACCTAACACATGATATGAATGTCTAGATAAGAGGGCATGGTATTTGTTGGAGACAATATAAGTTGTGTGTCCATGTGTCTAGTTAAGGTGTGGATTTAGTGTAGAGAAATGTAATTTTACGAGTAGGGGTGTCCGTAGCTATTTTGGGTATGTGTGGGGTAAGTGGAGACACTTACCTGGTATTTCTTTATGTTTTTGTAGTCTCGAGATCCATGATGTAATAGATTAGATGTAAAGGCTTAATGCACTGGGATGTGTGCTATGAATGCAGCCCTAATTTTCTCCATCTCTCTTCGCTCTTCTCCTTCTTCCTCTCCTAAACCTAGCCCTAATTTTTTTAATTTAGTCCCACCTCATTTAGGCGTAACTTTTTGTCCTATGTCTCCTTTATATAAAGGGGACTTATGTCACTCTTGTAAGATATCTAATATCAATAATGGAGTCCCTTAAGTGTTCACTAATCTCTCTTCTCTTCCTTCGGCATCAATCTTTCTCCTTCCAATTCTTTTATCCAATAATGGTTTAGTTTAAATTAAATTTATCTTTTATATTTCTTGTTCTAGATTTCTACAGGGTATCAGAGGTGGTCGATCCCGTGCGTCCTTCACGTTATCTTGAGTTGGTTTCCCTTATGCATACTCTGCACATCATGACATTGAAGGATATTTGTGCATCAGAAATCGGAAACCATTTTTGTTCCATAGTTCTTGTTTTCGAATATATTTTCTCCTTTTACCTTTTTCTAGGGTTCCCATTTTATGCTATTGCAGCCTTATTTTTTCTTGAGTTGCAGCCATCCTACCTTGTCTTGGATGTGTGTTGTTTCCCTCGCTATCTATTTGGATTTTGTTTGAGAGGGGGAATAGGAGGAGATGCTAAGAAGATGTGAACGGAGAAAAATAGGAGATGATGTGCTGTAGCAGTAATGAAGAAGGAAGACAAGAAGAGAGAAGAGGTTGATGTTGTAGGCAGCCATGAAAAAAAACATATGAAAAAGAGAGAAGAGGGCGACAGTTGTGAGTTGTTACTGGCTTCCGTGGACTGCTATTGCATGTAAGCTATGGAAGAAAAGAAGAACAAAGAAAGGACCTATCAAAAAAATAAAAAACAAAGAAAGGAAAAAAAAGGGAAGTTGCTGACGCCAGCCCCAAGTCAAAGGTTGAGCTTGGATGGTAACAAAAAGGATCAGATTTGGATCATAATCCTCTGAGGAGCACTTTTATTTTTTCACCTTTGATTTTTTATTCTCTATCATAGAGTCTGAAATGTTTTTCATGATGCATATAGATTTCGTCAAATATCAGTATTCCGTGACACTGATGTTTGTGAAGTTAGAGTACCTGCGAGATCGACAAAGGGTTGATCGGTTTTCTCATTTCTACTAAACCCAAGTTTTATGTGATTTGAATTTCTGTAAAGGGAATCATGAAGGTTTTTTGTGTGAAGATCTGGAAATCATTTATCTGTGCCGTAAAATATCAGAAACCTTGGGTGTTGCCGATCTCTTATTGTGATTTTTTGCTGCCGAAAATAGTAGACTACATCTTATTGCTCGTGGGATATCTTATGGTTGAACACGATGAATGATGGAGGTCGAGCTGTGGATGCTGGGATGGTATGATACGATATATCATGAAAGTCGATTTAGTTTATTGTATAAGGATATAGTTAGTGTGATGGCTGGTGTACTGACATGCAGGGATGCACCTTGATTTTTATGGGTCACAGTGACTTGTATTTCATGTCTAGGAGTTGTACTCATATCTTGTGTTGTTTTACTGTCCTATACTGCCATGTTCTCATGTAGTAACTCAAAAAAACAAAAAAAGAGAGAATAAAATAATAATAAAAGAGGAGGGATGGTGGCTGATGGATTTGTAAGTCCTGTGGTTGTGGATATATGCTTGTGGAGGTGATTTATCCTTTAGAGTTGTATGGGGCTGGGGTTCATGGAAGACTGCGACGTGAAGAGGACCGACCGACATAATCACTTAATCTTTTCCACGATTTGACCTTTTCCTGTCTTCAGTTACTGTAATTGCCGGAGACAGCTTGAGTAAGATCAGTAGTGGAGAGAAAACCCATAAAACTATACTGCTTCAATTCCCTATGTCCTTGTGCCAAGAACATGTTATAGGTCAAGTGTTTAGTCATTTGTTTGGTCTATGGGATGGTTCCATGGCCACTTTAGTGCAAGGTGTTGCACCAAATCATTGTTGTTAGTGAGGGCAAGTGTTTGCAGAGCATTGCTATTGCTCTTTGTCACTTGGATGCAAGGTGTTGGATCATGTTGTTGTGTTGTGAACCTATCAAATTAGGAGGAGATAATGATATAAACATGTATCCTTTATGTATTTTTTGGCAAGTTGGGCATCCATATTATGGATACTCCAACTTGAGGGGGAGTGTTGGAGATAATATAAGTCGTTTGTCTATGTGTCTAGTTAGGGAGTGGGCTTAGTATCACCTCATTTAGGAGTAACCTTTTGTCCTATATTTTCTATATAAAGGGGGCTTACACTCTTGTAATATATCTTAATATGAACAATGTAGTCCTTTAAGTCTTCATTGCGGATATCTGCTTGTGGAGGTGATTTATCCCGTTCTCCTTTCTTTAAGAAATCTCTCTGCCAGAGTATGCATCTCTTTCCATACCTTTGACCCCCTATTTTGTTCTTTTTCAAAACCTTTAGCACTAGCACCAAAGAATTCTGCCTCTAGATCAGCCACCACTCGTTCGACCTCCAATCTTTGTGTCAATTCAAACGTCACTTCTTAGTTTTCTCTTTTATTTTTACTATGGTCACCCCTCAACTTATGTACTCATTCTTAATTGTAACTTTCTTGTTACGTCACACATCCAACTTAGCTTGCACATCTTAGCCATGTGTATTGTTTCCTCACTTCTTGTCACAAGGGAGTATGCTTGTGAATCTGTAAATAGAAATATATGAAAAAATTAGGCATGTTGAATCCCACTAAAACAATAGTGGCAGCGTTTAAATAGGGATAGTGGCTCCTGACTGACATTTAAACACGAAAATGGTGTTTAAATGATCTTATACCATTAAATTTGACTTTTTATCTCACAGCATTGAAGTGTGGTTTATCATTGTGCCATAGGGTGCACAATTGTGATCAATCTAAATTGTCCAAGCGGGAATTTATCATTGGAACATGTCTCAGTCCAAAGAAACATGTCAGGTGATATTATCGTCCACAAATCAGATGGTTTAAATCTCCCTAAAACACTTTTTTGGGCCCGATGCACGTCAACTAGGATCTATGACTTTGACGGTATGGATAACCCACATCTTAAACCATTGATGGTATAAGATCATTTAAACACCGTGTTGTACGTTGTTTAAATGATGGTCAGGAGAGTTGGATCCTTTTAAATATGATAAAGAAATTAATCTTCAAAGATGGACTGAAATTACCTTATATTATGGAAGTGGTCTTGCTGCCTGACCTTGTGAAAAAGAGTTTAAAGTAAAACAATTTAAACATTTATATCATGAAAGGCAGATACTCCATTTCAATTGAGCTTGAGGTTATTTCTATTATGTACAGTTTGCTGCTTCAGTGACATCAAATTTTTTTCAGGAATCAATCATAAATTTCTCCGATGTGGCTGCAAATAGTTCAAGTGACAGTGTAAGGGAACCATGCCCACATGAGTACAAACTGGATGAAGAAATCGGGATTATATGTCAAATATGCAACTTCGTGAGAACCGAAATAAAATACGTGACACCACCCTTTGTAAGTGATTTCAACCCAAAAAAGAAACTACTTTTTCTGATTCAAAATCCGTTACTATGGCTCGATCATTGTCTAATTTTAGCATGATTTTACTTTATAGGTTCAAAGCCCCGTTTGGATCCGAAGCAAGGAGGAATGTAAGAAAAACGAACTGAAGGAGTATAGTGATTTGGATTCCGAACTTTTCAGCCATGCCATTTCTTCGAAGTGCAGCTCCGTATGGGGAGGGTGTGATAGCGTTTGGAGTCTAGTACCACCACTTAAAATGGAACTACATGTCCACCAAAAGAAAGCTTTCGAATTTCTCTGGCGAAACATTTCCGGGTCTTTGAACCCAAGAGACATGGATAGTGTATCAGGGAACACGGGCGGTTGCGTAATCTCACATTCTCCGGGAACGGGAAAAACTCTATCGGTGATCTTGTTTCTTGTCAGCTACTTGAGATTATTTCCGGGACAACGACCACTGATACTGGCTCCAACAACCACACTCCATGCCTGGCGCAAGGAAATTTTAAAGTGGGAGGTCTCGGTTCCGGTTCACCAGATCCTTTCTCGTAGAGACTACAGGAAGGAAAAGGCTGGTAAGAAGAGTGATGAATCTGCCGTAAATCTCCGGCTAGATGAAAGTGTGACGCACCTCATGGACTCCCTTGAGAAATTTTGCAAGTGGCATAAACGCCCTAGTATCCTCCTTATGAGTTACACATCATTTTGGTACATGACACGGGGAAATTTGAGCTGCAAATATAGGAGATACATGGCAAGACTCTTACGTAATAGCCCAGGAATTGTAATCCTCGATGAAGGACACAACCCCCGAAGCACCATATCGAAAGCGAGGGCAGCATTGATGAAAGTGAAAACGGAATTGAGAATTTTGCTCTCTGGTACTCTATTCCAAAATAATCTCGGAGAATACTTCAACACCCTTTGCTTGGCACGACCGAGATTTGTTTCTGAGGTGGTGAGGGAACTGGACCCCAGAGTCACCTACCGTGGCGAAGGAAAACAAAGGAGAAGGATGAGCATGGGAAATCAAGAGAATTTTGCGAGAAAGCTTTTCACTGAAAAAATAGGAAGAAAAATCAATTCTAGCATAGAAGAGGAAAGGAAATGGGGACTTGATGTACTAAGAAAGATTACAAATGGGTTTATAGACGTGCACGAAGATCCAAAGTCAGATAAACTTCCTGGTTTGCATAGCTATACTCTCTTAATGAACTCAACTGATGTTCAACAAAAAGTGCTCCCAAAGCTACACCGATCGATGAATCTGAAAAGTTGCCCTCTTGAATTGGAGCTGCTGATCACCGTTGGATCGATACATCCTTGGTTGGTAACAAAGGTTGCTTGCGTACGCAAATACTTCAGTGAAGATGAATTGAAGGAGCTCAATAAATACGAATCTGATGTGAAGACGGGTTCAAAGTTGAAGTTCGTTGTTGACCTTGTGAGTCGATGCATCACCGAAGGGGAGAAGGTATTGGTCTTCTTCCATAACATACCCCCCATGGATCTCTTCGTGAAAATATTTGAGATAGTTTTCGGGTGGCGGAGGGGTGAAGAAACATTGGTGCTACACGGGGAGCAAGACTTATTTGAACGTGGAAGAGTAATGGATAAGTTTGAAGAAAATGGAGGGAACTCTCGGGTATTGCTAGCATCGATCAGGGCATGTTCCGAAGGGATTAGTTTGACGGCAGCTTCGCGGGTGGTTCTATTGGATACTGAGTGGAACCCGTCAAGGACAAAGCAAGCTATTGCTCGAGCGTTCCGGCCTGGTCAGAAGAGAGTGGTTTATGTGTACAAACTGTTGATGCAGGGGACTTTCGAGGAGGAGAAGCATGGGAGGTCGGTGTGGAAGGAGCGGATGTCAAGTTTGATATTTGTCGACGGGTGCATCGAGGGTTCAGCTCACAAGAACGTTGATGACATCGATGACGACATCCTAAGGGAGATTGTGAAAGAGGATCAAACAAATGCATTTCATAAGATCATGAAAAATGAGGTTTCCATTGGTTCTGAGAAGAGCTGCATTTTGCCCAAGTGACTTATGCTTTTAGTGTATATAACACATGCATGCTCCTTGGCATGTATAGAATTAATGGAGCCTCTCCTGTTTGGCTGGAACCTTTTTTTTTGTAGTCATTTTGGTTCAAAAAAAAAGTTCTCATCTAGTTTATAATCCTGTATAAAAGTGTTTTTATGCCAGATACCCAAAATTATGGTGTTGATAAACCTTTCTTGCAACAATGAATTATGAAAGTTAGAACAAGAACACCCACATAATATAAATGTTCAATCAATAAAAAGAAGGATAGCTCTATTCGCACCTATCGAATTACTGAGGGCAGCTATTCTGAAAACCATTGAAAACCAGGTTTCGGTGTGATATATGCCATGTGATTTTCAGGTCACTTTTTGGAATGTATACCACTTGAATCAAAAGGTGAGTGTTTGATCGTACGCCCATGGTCTCAAGATCCGTTGTCTGAAAGATGGGGATGAAAAATGATCTCCATCGTTTGATTCAAAGTAGGAAGTGGTTTTCAGTGTAGGTGCCCTCAGTATTTCTGTAGGTGTGAATAGAGGTACCCTAAAAAGAATCATGAACTCTACCTTTTCATGTTGCCCTCGAGTGCTAGATCACTTGTCATGTGGCACGTGATGAAGAGTTACACAACATTGTTCCACTAGTGCCTTAGGTTTTTAGGGAAAAGAAAACTATTTTTCCCTATACAATCCAGATTGCAGAGGTCAAAGTTTGTGACTTGTCTCTGAAATATGTTGCATTGACATTTTATACCTTTGACCCAAATTTCTACAGTTAAAAATCATCATTTTAGATGATGCTCGATCAACCATGGCAGGTTGCTGTGACACCCAATCCTCTAGATGGATGCTACATTGCCCCCAACTGATTTGAAGGACGAAAATGCCACCTCTATGGGTTGATTGTCCAATTGGTTGTCCAAAAATGATTTTTGACAAAGTTTGAGCCGATTTTCCTGCAACAGGAGGCACCTAGGGCGATGGTTGATCGGATATGATAGAAGGGTGCAAGGGAAGTAAAATTGTGGGTCTATGTAGCAATGTCATCGGTACCGATTAAAGGGTACCTCTGTTCGTGCCCACGTCCCAAACCCCTTGAAAACTTTTGAGTGCTTCGTATCGGATGATGTAGATCAATTTTCATCCCGGACTTTAACAAAATGGATCTTGAGATTATTTAGCACCAATCAGATGGTCCGTTTTTATTCCATGTCTTCAAAATCCCCCAAAGATGGCCTTAAAATAACGTTTGAGTGTGATGTGTGTCATATGATTGAAGATTCATTTTTTGGGAATCTGTGATATAGGGAATGAAAAACTGACCGTCAGATAGATAAACCATGATCCCAAGATCTATTTTGTGGAATATGTGAAAACAGATCTTCATCATCTGATCCGAAGCGATCAACGTTTTATCAGGGTCCGGGAAGTAGGTAATCTCTTTTTGTGCTCCGCGTCACCATAAGCTTCAACGAAACCAAAGCGGTGCGTCTTACGCACTGCGTACAAGATAGCCTTTTATTGTTTAGCGGACCCATGATGTCGCTTCATTTTTATTCGAATTTTCCCGCCTTCATAAACTACTAGAAAGAAACTTCCGCTTCACTCTGCTACTCTGCGCCGCTTTCCTCCACTCCGTTTACTGAAACCCTAGCTCAGATGCAGACGACGCCGGAATTACCGACGTGGCACATTTTTTCCGATGACGGAAAACAGTTCCGGTGGAGCAGTTCCGGCGGAAATCTCGACCGCAGATCAGAACAACATCAAGAAACCCTAATTCCCCCTGAAACTCGCCTCCCTTCGATAAGAGATTTATTGCTTCAAGGTAACCCTAATCGAAATCTCTCTCTTTCTCTCTATATCTACATCTCTATGGATCGATGAATTGATCTATTAAAGCTCTTTTTACTTTTTTGCAGGATCTTTGAAGCTTATAGAAGAAGCTAGTGGTGACAGCCGGCCGATGTTCCAAACTGGATCGGGAAAGTCCGTTGGGGTTAAAAAATTATCGATTTTAAAAGCATTGTCTGTTCTTGGAGAAGGAGAGATTGCAGAGAGAGGTGAATTTCTTTCTTAAAAAATATTTATTGGTTTTGATCTCCGATGTGTATGTAGCTCCCATCATTAGTTATTTAAGTGCAACTGATTGTTCTTTAATTGATTATCTCAGTTTATGATAGGCTGTTATTGTTGAATACAAATTATAAATGATCTAGTGTGAATTGGTGACTTAATATTCAATCGGATTAATAGGATTTGGGAGTCCTACTCCCTTTTCATGAAGTACTAAATGCTTTTTTCCACAGAATTATGTGAATTTAAGACTTTTGTGAAGTTCGGGGCCAAAGTAATAAATGTTCAGTGTTGAGGTTTGTAAAAGTCTTCTTTTCACGGAATCTTATGTTGAATAATTGGGCACGTTTGAATGTTTGTATTCGAACTACGTGTTAAGGAGTGCTAACGCGTTATGTGTTGTAGCCGCATTACCACTATGTGGTCATTTTATTGACTTTCAATAGGTTGTTTGAATGAGCAAATTTATAATGGTATTAGAGAGTTAACGTGTAAGATGCTTGTTTGATAGCAAACCAAATCGGCCATTGACCAGCATTGACCTTACCCTGTTTAGCATACTATATAAACCTTCCAGCATTGATCTCATCCATGTCATATCAGGCCCTCCTTAGAAATCATTGACCAGCATTGACCTTACCCTGTTCAGTATACTATAAACCTTCTTAATTTGAAGATTTGCCTTAGGAAGCCAGCTTACTTTGCCTCAAACTTTGAAATGCTCTATTATCAATTTAATTTTTAATTAGATTCTAATACAAGAAAATATTTTTTGTACGGAAAACTCATCTTCTCAAACATAACTTTTCGTTTCAATCGATAGATACCCTAATCCCAATATACATTTACATAAGAGCTAGTATAGCAGCTACCAACTTGGTCAACGGCCATTAAAACACCCCCTTAATCAAAACTCAATTGTAAGTGTTCATCGTGCACGATGACTCTTTGCGTAGTTTTTTCAGAACCCAAAAACCCCAATCCAAATTCAAATCAAACTCACCTGGTCGAATTGTTTTTGGTCCTCGTCCGTTGCCTCGGTACCTCGATCGAATGGCGCGATCGCCTCCAGGAGCTCGTCCTTGAGAGTACTATTGTCTTTTCCTTTCTTCTTCAAAAAAGAGGGGAAGAAAGAAACCCTAGTCCTCCATTTCACATCACCATCGATGTATACGTTGTTAGGCACAACACCGAATTCCAAGCTTCGCCGTTGTTGGATTTGCTTGGAAACAGGAATCTAATAGACAGAGATGGAGAGATGGGTAGGCTGTTAGAACCAAGGATCAAAATCTCGTTTTTTGATACGTATCGTCCAGCCCCAAAACCGATACGTATCGGTTCCGAACGATACTCTCCGATTTTTTCCCCAAAAAAAAAAAAAAAATTAAAACCGATAATTTGAAATTATCGGACGATAATTCACGTCTGATACATTGAA
This sequence comes from Chloranthus sessilifolius, assembly GCA_021018995.1. Classification (NCBI taxonomy): domain Eukaryota; kingdom Viridiplantae; phylum Streptophyta; class Magnoliopsida; order Chloranthales; family Chloranthaceae; genus Chloranthus; species Chloranthus sessilifolius. Next base: position 129,026,421 of record CM037585.1, on the reverse strand, counting down.
ATCTGAGACGAATCTGAATGATACATTGAGCGATAATTTGATTTTTTTTTTTGATGATAAAAACCCATTGTATCGTATCGGTGAGGTCCAAAACCGATACGTATCGGTATCGGACGATATTTTGATCCATGGTTAGAACTATAATATTGAATGGTTTGAAGGAGAGAGAAAGCAAACAAAGAAGAAGGCACCATTAACGGATGATGAGAGAGAGAGAGAGAGAGAGAGAGAGAGAGAGAGAGAGAGAGAGAGAGAGAAGCTGAGAGGTGGGGTTTGAAATATCATGGGGTTTTTGGTTTGTAGTGGCTTTTGAGATATGGATTAAATTTTCGAGAAGTTAAGGCCCGACGAAACGCATCAATAACGAGGGCATACGAGGGTATGCCCTCGTACTCACTTTTCTGTATCGCGTCGCCGAAAGGGAAGATAACGTGCATTTGCAATGCGCTATCAAACACCCTCTCACGGTCAACAACAAGTGAGAAGGGACTTAACACGTAAGATACTATTGATTACTGTCATTCAAACGTGCCCATTGTCTCGACTGTTTCCGTAATGGAGCAAGTTGGTGAGGAGAGTTGTTTCCTAATCCCTATTCAATTATTTTGAGGGTTTTTTGCAAATACCCTCCTAAGTTATGCTAAAATTGCATAAAACCCCCTAAGTTATGCCTATTTACACTGCACCCTGTACTTTTATGTTTCTTTTACAAAGACCCCCCTGCCGTTAAATGACAGTTAACTAGGCGTCAATTCTTCAATTAAATGACACATTTGCCCTTACTTAATATTATATACAAAATGACCATTGTATTTTCCCTAACTTTGACCACATTTTAAACGGTGGATAAACATCGGATCCTGCCCAAATTTTTTGGGTGGAACATGATTGATCCCCTCTAAGTTTTCATGTTACTTGATTTTCAATTTGGGTGTCCTTGATGCTTAGTTGGTTTGTAACGATGGTAGGGTCGGGATGGTACGAACGGGGGTAGCATTTTAGTGCTACCCACGAGTCAAGTGAGCGTCATGGACGCCCAAATCGAAAATCGGGTAACACGTCTCCTTAATGGAGATCAATCATGTTCCACCCAAAAAAATTGGGGAGGATCCGATGCTCATCCATCGTTCAAATGCGGTCAAAGTTGGGAAAAATACAATGACTATTTTGTATATAATATTAAGTAAGGGAAAATGCGTCATTTAATTGATGAAATGATGCCTAGTTAACTGTCATTTAACGGTAGGGGGGTATTTGTAAAGGAAACATACAAGTAGGGGGTGCAATGTAAATAGGCATAACTTAGGGGGTTTTATGCAATTTTAGCATAACATAGGGGGGTTTTGCAAAAAACCCTTATTTTGAAGTCATGCAACTAAGGACTAAAGGACATGAGAATATGAGAATTACAATTGTACCACGATGCTGAATATAAATGGGCTATGCATGAAATTGGAATTGTGCCATACCACTTGTCAACTACCGATACGTTATTGTGTTCGTTAAGGCATCTGTTTGGCTATGCTGGTTGCTGGAATTATGGTTTTCACGGAATCCTATGTTGATTTTGTTTTTACTAGCTTAAGTAAATTTGCATATGCTTTCTTTTTTGCATTTACTTGTCATGACCCTTAATAAAGTTAATCTGCAAATGCCCAATAAGTCAGATAATAGATTCACTTAGAGTAAACTATGCCTGAATCATTCAATCCATGTATTTAAATCTCGCCTATAATATGTCATGTCCAAGACATATAATTTATTTGGGCATGGGAAATTATGGATATGTTTCACATATAGGCTTTTATTGGATGGTACAGTCTGATATAGGCTTATTTTTGGATATCATATGTTTTGCTCGAGACAAGTTTGGCTTCGATGATATGTTTTGTATAGTCCCGTTTTCAGTATATTGTTTTCTCCAAAATTTAAAACCCCAATTTGACAATTATATTCAATATGGCTTGATTAATAATGCGGTGAGATCAAATTTTGATTAGGTATATATGTCACGGTCCCAAATCCCAACCAAGGCTAAAGTCCGAATTCCATTCGTGAACCCATACGAACTCACAAGATCTTGAGCAAGCTTATAGATTTTCCGGGCATTTTCTTTAATTTAAAACATTACTAAGTACCATTAAAGAGCTCATGTACCAAATCATTACTAATCCATAATCAATCATCTGCATTTAATTAAATCTCATCAATGGAAACCATAGTTTGAAAACTCAAATATTTTTACCACATAGAGAAAGAATTAGAGGGAAATCAATTATCTATTAAAAAGAGGCGAGGATTACAGCTGATCAATGGAGGTATGGTAGAATATAAAAGGTGAGAAGAATGTAGTTCGTAATAGTTTGCAGTAGATCAATTATAGTCAATATTAGCATACTCATCTCAGCCACATGTACTCTATCTTCTTGTTGCTTTTTAGTAGCCCAAAATTCCACACCTTATAATACAAGTCTAACTGCCGTATTATAAAAATGTCCTTTCAATTCCAAGTAGAACTCTTAGGGCATAATACTCCACTTGCTTGCCTCCATTTCATCCAACTTATATTAATCCTATTTATGACGTCCTCTTCAAATCTACTATCTGATTATTAAGTAGAGCCTAAATAGCGAAATCTACGCAATGTGACACTAAATGAAATTTTATTTTAACTAAATCCTCCTCTGGGCTATCATGTTCACTAAATTTGCACTCTATGTATTCCGTTTTTGTTTTGCTAATTTTCAAACCCTCGACTCCAAAGCTTCCTCCATAATTCCAACTTATAATTTATTTCCTCCCTTGTTGAGAAATCAGTACTATGTTATCTGCAAATAACATGCGCCATAGGATCTCTTCTTGTATGTCTATAATTAATACATCCATATCTCTAAATTTAATTTATGTAATAATAATAAACTAACTAGGCTTAAGGTTTTCTCTAAAGACTCCTCCCTCAAACACCATAAAAGAAATTTTTCTTATAAAGAAAGTGGTTCCCGACATCCAGAGGGAATTTAACCTAATTCCTAATGAAATAACATTATACCCTTACTTCTAGAGAAATTCCAAATAAATCTCATTTTCACTATGAGACACAAATGCCCTAGGAAACACCATTATACCCTGAAATTCCTTTATGAGGCTAGTCTAAATGTATGAGCCTTCCACACTGAAGACTGTACCAGCACTATCCTCAAGTCCCCAACTCATCAACTAAAATGAGTTTTTAGGTCTTAGGTCATATAAGAAGGGTAGCAAACATAAAAAGTAATAAATATCAAGTAAATATACTTAATGTTGTACTAATTGAAATTAGTGAAATTACCAACAAGGGCTAATAAAAGGGGACATAAATCTGGGTCCTTACTCCTTACAGTATGGTTGGGTGACTCTTCTGTATGGTTGGGTGACTCTTCGTGTTCAGTTTATTGAATCTTGTGAGTTGTAAGTAGAAAAGTCCAACTCTTGAGTCAATGCATCATGCACAACAATGAAACGGAAACAATGTGTACCTTATTTATTGAAGGATCAATTACTTCGGAGATATTATCGCATGGATTGGAAAAATTCATAGATCCTTGTCCCCTTTGTTCAATTCTTGATGAAATGACCTTATTATATTAGTAGACATCTTGTTTAATCAAGAAAATACGAAAAATGAAGTAGTGCCTTTACAAGAGAAACTGTGAGAGAGGGAATGCCTTTTGCATGTCTTTGGCTTGGGGATCATTTGCTTTGCCAATTCTTTAGTTTCCCTTTTTTGTGTCCTTATACTCTCCGTTATAGTAAAATTAGTGTTAATCTTAACATTTTTCTTTGTCTTCAAATTTTTTGAAACTTAGCAATAATTATTTAATCAGATCAAGTTGTCCCATTGCATGTATTTTACTTATATACAATCTAAAAAGAAACATCTGTAACTAAACAAAGCCTAATGGTTTCAAGATTTTCAGTGTTGACTATAACGCAAAATATGCATAAAATATATTTCATAAATGTTTGCTTTTCTTAGAGTAGCACCATGATTAATGCACCCTGATCAACATAAATACTGTTCATAATTAGACAACCATGTAACAATTGTTTTATTCTGCAAAATAAATTATATACAGTTTAAGAAATTCTCTGGTTTATAATCATACATGATTGATGCAGAGCCTCAAGTCTTCCTACGGCCACTAAGTAACTCCTGCCCATTTGGTGGATGTCAATCATTCATAGCAGTAACGAGAATAGGATGACATTACACTTTACATATTTATTAATTTTTCTTGTTTATAAATTATAATAAAACTTAAAATTCACAATTTTACATTTTTGGTTGCAGGATCTTTGAAGCTTCCAGAAGAGGCTACCAGCAGTAGCTCTTCTATGTTTCGAACTGGATTGGGAAAACCTGTGGCAGTGAAGCCGTCATCAATAAAAAAGGCAACATCTGTTCTTGGAGAGGATGATAATGTCGATAAAGGTGAATCCTTGATCCCTTTGCATTTCTTTTGTGTTACGATTTTTGAATACTTTGTCTTTCTTTTCTCACACTAGATTGTTTTGCTTTAGCTTAGAGGGATTAAGTATTTCTTTATTGAAAGGGTTATTAACCAAAATTTGAAAAATCTGGAGAATACTTCCGTGTGAAAACAAACAATACTGATCTGACCAATAGAAAAATAAAAAATTAATGTGCAACTGGCATGTTTGGAGATCTCAGTCATGGTTTTAAGTGTCATCCAAAACAATAAGTTTTAGATGATATGTTTTAGTTATGGGCATGGATGAGACGATTCAATGCGAGGAGAGGATTCTTATCTGGGATTTATAAGGCATCAAATAACTATGAAAAAGGGAAGAAAGAATCAAGTTGTATGAGTTCAAAGCTCAGCCCAAGACCAGTACATATTCTTTCCCATCGAATCAGAAAGTCAAGATTTGAATGAGGGATTTAACTCAAATCATAAGGTTTTTACCATAATGGTCACCATTGCACATACATATCAGCAACTCATGCATAAATATACCTAGTATAAATACAAACACATACATAATCAGCATTTCGCAGAACTGTGGTCATGGTAAAAAAAATTGGTTACTTGATGCATTTCACCCATGGTAGTATTTAGATGATATTTATCATTTCAAATGAGACAAGCTCATATCGGGCAAGATGTATTTGAAACTAAATCTATGTTGGTTTATGGTGCTAGATATGAACCCTTTGGATAGAAATATTTGAGTATTTGTTTTTTTCCAATACTCTAAATCCTACAAGGAAGAAATTGTAAGAATTACGGTCTTTGATCAAATTCCAAAATCATCTCTTCCGATGTGTTTCCACATCAAGGGAAGAGTTTTTGTTATATCCTGTGAGAGTTCTGTTAGCAGCTAGGGCAATAAACATTGTAAGTCCCAACAAACCTAAATCTCTTGCATTATTTTTTCCTCTTCCCTTTTCATATATTTTCAGAGAATGGTGAGAAAAGTTGATAGTACATGAGAACATTTTCCTATTGTGCATCGCGATGATAAAATCAAAGTTAGTTCAATTAAGGTAAAAATTCATGAAAATAAAGTATTTCAACTAAAACCATTTCATTGAGATGACGCAAAACATTTAATTTTGCATGCAATGCTAGGTGATATCAAAATACAGTTTAAGGAGCCTTTATTGTAATACAAAAGTAGAACGGAATATAAGCATGGGAGTGTGTATGAGATGGGAAGAGGAAGACGAGGGTGCTATTATGATTTATGAGGCTAGGGATTCCATAGATATAGTAACGGTAGGAAAAGAAAAAGGAAGTGGTATCATGAAAGACCATGTTTTACATTAAAATGTTTATCATTCATTACCATGTTATATTGAAATTATGATCCATAATCATGGTTATACACTGCAAATTTGCGCAAAAAAATATATTTCTTCCACATACATATTGTATCAAATATTTCCTTGCATAGAAGAGTTTTATCATTTGGGAGACACTACACTTTTGGCTTTTGGGTATCACTTGAATGACCCATTAAGTTCATCATAGACTGCCTTTAATTAATAAAAAATAAAAGACAAATGTGCTTATTTTAGGGAGTCTTCATTTATCAACGACAAGCTCGTTGGATCCTTATGAAGTGGATGCCGACTGTGCTTCTTCCATCAATAAAATATCTGATATAAAATATCAGCATATAGATATGTGTTAGCTCACGAATGAATCCATAGGAAAACAATGGAGGTTGTTTGATTAGATGCTCGGATTAGGGAGTACTAAGATCTCTAGGATAGGTTCGACTATTATTCCCTATGAATAGTCTCAAAATTAATATTTACCACCTGGTCCATTCTTCGCTGAAATGTTATCGACCTGTGATTAATTACTGATTTGAATTTTTTGTATAGATATTACATAACTAAAGTCATTACTAAGTCTATAGCCATTTCATATGTCATGACTATTTAAGGTTAGATCTTGAAATTTTGGATTTTATTTACAGAAATTACTTAAGTCATGGTCCGTAGGGTGTACTGACAGATGTATTAATTTCCCTTTTAGGGAGTTAACGTATTATGTACCTGGTAGAATTTCTTATTAGAGGTATTAATCCCGTCTAAGGAGTTTAACGTGTCATACCATGGATAGGGTTTATCGACAGAGTTGTTAGTGTCCCTCCTGTGGAGTAATGTGTCATATTGTGGTAAGTTTTACTGACAGATGTAATGCGCATCTCTTTACGAGAATTAACATGTCGTACGAGTGGCTAGGAACATCTAGGCCCTTCCAGGTAGGTTTGTCAAAAGGAACGGGACCTGCCTTGATCTGACCCTAAAAAATAGGGTTAGGGCTCCATGTTTTGGCATAAGTGCTGGGCTAGGTCCTAAAAAAGTTCCCCCCAATGCTTTCAGCTAACCTAAGCATGGCCTGAGCTCGTAGTGGGTTTAGGAAGGCCAGACCTGACCATAAAAATGATTCCCAGCCCAAGCTCTGTCGTTAGATCTGCATACATCACTAACAAGTGAAATGTGCGGGCTTTATAGTTAGCCACCCTTTCCCACATCATCTGAAGTGGGATAGGGGGTTGGCTGTATAAAGCAGAACCCCCTTCACGTAACATGTAAATTTTATATTACAAAGCGATGTTGTATATTAGAATATTATAAACGTATAAAATACAATGTTAAACTATATGATTTATAATAATATAAGGGCAATATTCAGGTCCATCCAGTTGAAACCTCTATGCCATTCAACCAGTTTTAGAACCCTAGGTTAGAAGGGATTTTGAATTGGAAACCATTTTCATGTCAACCTATGAAAGTCAAGTTCCCCTTCTATATAGAATACCATAAAACGTTCAATTGGTTGGACCTGATGATTGCCCATGATATAGTATAATAGGTATTCGGGCCCAACTGGCTAGAATATTGGCCCTATCACCCCTACTGATAAAAATTATAGTGAGTATGCACGTCTATATCTTTTTATTATTATTTCTTTACACTAATAATTTCATCTCTCATGATTTTTTATTGTTGTAGTCAGATTATATATAATCTAGCATGACTTGAAATTATTAAAAATTTCATGCATTTTAGATCTACTAGTTATGCAATGCATCACAAAGAAATCTGGCCAAAG
>CM037585.1:128893790-129013790 GCA_021018995.1 Chloranthus sessilifolius | reverse complement strand
AAACAATAAATTACTAAATCTACTCCAAATTCGGTCACGAACGAGAAGACTCAGAGCCTCATAGGAGAGGAGTGGGGTTTGAGGAGAGAGAGAGAGACTGAGAAGGAGAGAGAGAGAGAGAGGGGGGGTTTAACTTTAACTTTTTAATATATATATAATATTAAAGTTTTTAATCTTTAAGATTAACTTTTTAACTTTTTAATATATATATATATATATATAAAATATTAAAGCTTTAACTTTTAAAAAGGTACCACCGTACCAAGTAACCTAGCGTGCTGTCGTTATAAAAAAGAAACTAGAGTGCTGCGTGCTAAGCAAGCAAACTCCGACGAACTTCGTGGTTTTGGACGATTTTTTCAAAAAAATGCGAATAATTCGTGTTTTGTTCGTTTTCCACAAAAATTGTGAATTATTCGCGAATTATTCAATAATTCGACTATTTTTGTGACTATGTTTAGAACTATGGTATATGATAATAAAAAGAATGTGAGATCATCTAACTCACCATCCTAATTTTTCCTCATCTCTCTCTCTCTCTCTCTCTCTCTCTCTCTCTTCCTCCTCTTGCATCTTCTTTCATAGGAGGAACCAACGAGATGCGATGAATCAGAGCAAAACCAACGAGATGCGATGAATCAGAGCAAAACCAACGAGATATGATTTTTACATAGACCTCATCACTTTCTCGTTGACATCAACATGGTGTCAGCAAGGTTACATCGGATGGGCATGACAGTTGCATGTTATGTATCAGAATTTCCTCTAGATAAACTTTAATAAAGGGGTTAAAGGGTTTCAATTGAGCTTTTGAGGAGTTTTGACTGAGTTTCTAGAGTTTTGAAGGTTCACAGTTTTCTGAATACTTGAGCTCTATATGATGAAAAAGTTGTTGATTGCTTGGAGGTGATCGGTTTTCGTTGTATACCCATGTAGTTAGTTTTCGGGTTTGGGGATGATTGATGTTTTCTATTTTTTTTTTTCTTGATTTTTTCTATGAAGAAGGGGGATTGTGTAGTTTGATTTTTTTCACTCAGGTTTTTTGTTGTAGTTTGATCGAGAATCTATTCCCTATCATTTAGCTGTAGCCTCGGTTTGTTTGGTATCGATTTGAGAGCGTTGTGAAGAGTCTTGTGAACAAGCTATTGTATTGTGTGTTGGATCTTTGTGTTTTTTGTAGATGCTGTGTAGTGGATGATTGACGCGGGACAAACGCTAAAATCCTAATATGTAAATTTGGGATTAACTTTAGAATGAATTGAATAGCGGAAATATTCAAAATCAAGCACCACATAAAATTAATTCAATGAAATTAATAAAACAGTTAGATTAATCCATTTTAGCGTTCGCATGCGTGAAGATTTCCCAATCTAGAAAAACGACTCTGATGAAGGAACTCGAGTTTCGCTCTAGTATAGGGCATCAAGCGATAATTGCAATATCGCCTTTTGATTCCTCAAGGATTTTGAATGAAATAAAACTTGAATAAATAGTTCAAAAGGGGAGATTAATGATATCATGGGATACGATTCTTTTGGAATTTTTGTTCTTTTATCAATGGCAATAAAGAAAGATAATACCCGGCAATAACTAGAGAAAAGACAAACTAAAAGGATAGATTTCAAGGCTTCACACCAAAGGTTTTCCGAAACTTCACACCACGGCTGTACGTCGGCTTCGCACCAAGTCGCACGAGAAACGATCGCTCACTCCTCGATCAATTGAAATTGTGGTGCTTTCTCCAAATCGCCAAAATTTCATCTTTAAATCCCGCAATTTCGTCTTTACGCTTAGTTCTGATTTTCGTTCTGTTTCTTTCGACGTTAGTACACGCGAAACGGTCCGTATCCGATGTCTACAATGTCAGCGTCTTCGTCAATTCTCCCCGGGTGGGAAAAACTCATCTCTGATGGGTTAGGGAATCCATGGATGGCACACTTCGGAAGCTTCATTCGTGACTTACCTTTCCACGCTGTGAGATACTCACGATGTTTACCTGTATTGACATTGAAACTTGGGAATTCTATAACCTCCTCATTCGACCTTTTCTCATGTTGCATAGGTAAGATACGAGATAGAAATTGGGAAAATGGGTGTGGTTCGATTGGACGCTCAAGAGGGAATGGATCAAAGGGCGGGGTAGTGGGATCAAGAATAAGCGTAAGAGCCGCTATGCCAACTATCGGATGATTGCCCTTGTCTAAAGGAAGATCTAGACCTCCATCATCACCCTTTTCTGAGAATGGGAAAGATTCCACATGTTTAGAACCATCAGGAATTAACACAAAACTGTTAGTACCAATTGCATTAAACATATCCAATGTGTTAGTACGATCATGCGTATTTTTGATGCTCAATAAATTCAGACTGCTAGTCCCATGCAAATCAGAATGAGGATATACTCCTACCAACTCTCTAGACTCACTTGGGGTGGACACACTATCAACACCGTCCTCGGTAATAGGAATTGCCCTAATGCAACCTACAGCTCTGATCGGAACTTCACCTTCATTATCACTTGGTGTTTCACACGGTTCATACACTTCTTCGTGTAACTCATTACCTTCTTTCTCGGCATGCTCCTGAATAATCAAAGCTCGACTCTTACTAGGACATTGGGATGTAAAGTGATCAAAACCTTAACACTTATAACATTGTATCGGGGCTCGCCTAGAACTCTCGATCAATGGTCCTTTTCCTTTGTCAATATGCGGATTCACGGGTTTTGAGGATTGACTAGAGGCGGTATATACCGTATCCGTAGGATTAGAGTGATGCTTAAGTTTGAAAGATTTAGATTGACCATTACTAGGAGTGTCGAGATACCGCTATAATTCTTCAACTCTAGCAAAACATTCATTGAGATCCGCAACGGGATAAGGAATGAGTTCCCTCTGTAACTCTGGTTGAAAACCCATTCGGAATCGGGAGAGGGTAACTTTTGCTAGTTTATCGACATCGGCCTGGGTCATTAGGTCTTCAAACCGATCGATGTACTCTGTGATTGGAGAATCTCCTTGATGCAATGACTGCCACTGATCAAGAATACGTTCATCATATGCTACGAGAACGTATTTTTCGTGCTATTGGACTTTCATTTCAGTCCACGTGGAAATAGCACGAAGACCCTGGATTTGCCTACGACGCTTCACTCCCAACCAATAAAGTCTGGCTTGACCCATAAGCTTGACTTTGGCAAATCTGACCTTGCGCTCTTCGGACATGACATACCACTCAAAGTAGTTTTCTATGCTGGCGACCCATTCGAGAAAGACCTTGGGTTGTCTTTTCCCGTTAAAAGTAGGGGCGTCCATATTCACAGATTTCATGACCTTATCTTCCAGATTGGTTTGGACCTCACGTCGGGGAGGAGCATCTCTCCTATGGTCACGATTGTTGACTCTATTGTGATCCTCAGCGATGAGCTCATTGATCTCTTCGAAACGAGTTTCTAAAGCCTTATGTCGGGCTTGTTGATCAGCGATGTGCTCATCCATCCGGGTTTGACTAGCGGTCACTTTAGATGCAAGATCTCTAATAAGGGCTTCTAAGCTACTGGTATCCATGATGGGGTTATGCAAGACTAGATAGTGTAAGACAAAGTACATTAAAATCAAGTGAGCCCTAAAATCTATATGGCATGGACAACCCTAAACTAAGACTGTGCTTTGATACCAAAACTAATGCGGGACAAGCGTTAAAATCCTAATATGCGAATTTGGGATTAACTTTAGAATGAATTGAATAGCGGAAATATTCAAAATCAAGCAACACATAAAATTAATTCAATGAAATTAATAAAGCAGTTAGATTAATCCATTCTAGCGCTCGTATGCGTGAAGATTTCCCGATTTAGAAAAACGACTCCGATGAAGGAACTCGAGTTTCGCTCTAGTTTAGGGCATCAAGCGATAATTGCAATATCGTATTTTTATTCCTCAGGGATTTTGAATGAAATAAAACTTGAATAAATAGTTCAAAAGGGGAGATTAATGATATCATGGGATACGATTCTTTTGAGATTTTTGTTCTTTTATCAATGGCAATAAAGAAAGATAATACTCGACAATAACTAGAGAAAAGACAAACTAAAAGGATAGATTCCAAGGCTTCACACCAAGGGTTTTTCGAAGCTTTACACCACGGTTGTATGTCGGCTTCGCACCAAGTCGCACGAGAAAGGATCGCTCACTCCTCAAGGTTTGAAGGATTCACTCCCTCGATTGAAACTTTTCACAAGCTCTCTAGGGTTTGCACAAAAACAACTCTCTTTTCATTAATAAAAAACTAATTACATTGTTTATCTTAATTACCTTATATAGGTCTTACAATAAAAGAAAACCCTAAAACAAATACTAAATAAAAGACAAATAAGCCCCTATAACTTAAGTTCGAAATTAAAAAAAAAAAAATTTAAAATAACTCGGCGCAATTTCGATTGATCGAAATGAAACTTGATCGATCGAAATTGAAATTCGATCGATCGAAAGTGAAACTCGATCGATTGAAAAAAACATATATCAATGATTCGCCGCAAGAACTCGATCGATTGAATTGAAGTCGATCAATCGAAATGGACATTCGATCGATCGAATATACGATTCGATCGATCGAATTATATATATATATATATATATATATATATATATATATATATATATATATATATATATATATGTCGCTCCAGAAGTAGTGTTTTCTGTCGACATGATTCGATCGATCGAAATTGTGGTGCTTTCTCCAATTCGCAAAAATTTCATCTCTAAATCCCGCAATTTCGTCTTTACGCCTAGTTCGGATTTTCGTTCCGTTTCTTTCGACGTCAGTACACGCGAAATGGTCCGTATGCGATGTCTACAATGCCGGCGTCTCCGTCAATGATTCATGAATATTTAAAATTTTATCGATGTTTTCTGTCGCCGTCTGCAACCTTGATGGATTCTATGGTTGTTCAGAGGTGTTTGATACGACTATTGTTGTTGGAACTCACTTTTTAATGTACATGAGGTTGGCTGTGGTTGTCCAGCTATACCTATGAGTATATACCAGAGATTCCATAACCATTATTGGCTATTATTCCTGTTCTAGTGCAGTGTTAGGTTAAGTATCTTCACAATGGACCGGTCTAAAGTGTTGGTAGTGAAAATGAGTACACATGAGCAATGTTCTTAAAATTGTTGAGCGGGTTCGGGCGGAAATCACTGGGCGGTGCCCCAAGATTTGGGTGGCCTCTATGTGTGTGTGTGTGTGTGTGTGTGTATATATATATATATATATATTCTGAGATAGATATAATGATATGTATTCTCATGTATATATAATAGTAGCAATCAGCAGTGGCTAACTGGATATATATATAATTTTATTTTACTATACACACACATAACATATTCATTTTAGTATATATATATATATATATATATATATATATATATATATATATATGTACTGTACTACTGTTGTGTACTTATGTGCACTGTGCAAGAAAGAAGAAGAAGAAAAAGAAAGAAGATGCAAGAAATCGGAAAAACAAAATGCAGGAACCAGAAAAAGAAGAAAAAAATTGCCAGATTGTCAGGGAAAATAATAAAAAGAAGGAAAAAAACCCAGAAAAAATAAAAAGAGCCAGGAAAAAAAAAAGAAGAAAAAAGAAATTTTACTATTTTAGAAATGAAAAAAAAAAACCTGTTGCCGGAGGGTTGCTGGTGCTTCGAAGAAGAAGAAGAAATAAACACAGCTGCAGAAAAAAAAAACAATATAGATTACAAAGAAGAAGAAAAAGAAATGAAAAAAAAAAAAACTGCTGCCTGCCAGTGGTTTGCCGCTTGCCGGAGGATCGCCGAACCCCGGTGCTTCGAAGAAGAAGGAGAAAATAAGATGCAAAAAAAAAAAAAACAGAGAAGAAGAAGATGAAAAAAGAAAAAAGAAAAAAAAACCCCTTACCAGTGGCCGCTGTGGAAGAGAGGAGTTAGGTTAGAAAATGTGTATATATATATAGCCCGCCCGACCCGACCCATTGTCTCCGATCCCAACCGACTTTGGACCCACCCAGGCGGCCGCCCAGGTTAGGAGGGCTCCCAAGCCCTAGCCCGCTTGAACTACCGCCCAAGCCTAATCGGATCGTTGGGACCCGTCCTAGGCGTGTTGGCCAAATTCAAACATTGCACATGAGTTGCAAACAGTGTTTCAAAAATCGGCAGGGGCGGCCACCCCGACGGATCGAGTCCCTAGCCGATTCGATTTACCTTGGGGCGGTTAGTGAGGCGGGTTGGGCCTTGGGCGCCTGCCCGGGCGTATCCAAAATCAATATAGTTTGGTTTTTTTTTTTTGTCATTTCATTGCAAAACGAAGGGGGGGCTTAGGGCTTTAGAGGTTAGGGGTTTAATCTTCTTCCTTTTCTTCCACAACGGCACAACCCCTCACAAACGACTACTGGCGACCACCGGCGATCCTCCGGTGAGTTTTTTTTTTCATTTTTTTTACTTCTATCTATTTTTTTTTTTTTTTTCATCTTTTATGCATAATTTGTTCTTTTTCCATACATAGAGATCCGGTGATCCTCCCACCGACGAGCATTAAACCTTCGGCTCCGGCAAGTGTGTGTGTGTGTGTGTGTGTGTATATATATATATATATATATATATATATATATATATATATATATATATAAAATTTATTATTATTATTATTTTTTCTTCTTCTCTTGTCCTCTGTGGCGCCTACGTATTAATTTTTGTTTTTGTAGCCGTCTTCTTTTCTTTTTCTTCTTCTTTGAATCTCGACAAAGCGGCGTGACTTTCCCTCGACCGAAAGAACAATCAATGTGTAATTATTTATTTATTTTTTCTTCTTCTCCGGTCCTCTGTGGCACCTTTGTATTGTTTTTTTTTTTTTTTTGCAGCCTTCTTCATTTTTTTTCTTCTTCGAATCTCCGGCAAGGCGGTAGCGGCACCCTTCGGCAAAACAGCAGCAACAACATGTTTTTTTTTTTTTTTTTCTAGTTTTTCTCCCTTCCCTTTCTGTTTTTTTTTTTTTTTTGCAGCTTTTTCTTCTTCTTATCTTGCATCTTTTTCTCCCTGCATGGATTGGTTGTAGCTTATTTTTTTTCCTCTTTCCAGCAGTGACAGGCTGACAGCACACACACACACACATATATCTATCTATATATATATATATAATGTTTATATACTAAAATAATAAAAATTACATATATGTGAGACTGTGTGTGTGTGACTGTGAGCAGTATGTGTGTGTGTGTGTGTGTATATATATATATATATAGCGGCCTGTGACGGGGCCAATACTCGAGCTTGTAGCATGGTGCGTGTGACACGACATGTGGTGCTAGGAGGGCATGCGACATGGGGCCAAGTGGGCCTGGCGACGTGGTCGCGCTGCGAGGACGCGACACGGTCGCATGGGGGTAGGACGCGGGGACGTCATGGTCACGACATGGACGCGACATAGCCAAGGTGGGCTAGCGACGCAGGAGGCGTTGCGGTATGTCAAACCAAGGGGTTTGAGGTTCTCCTGCCATTCTGGCTGAATGACTGTTTTACCCTTATATAGGGGAAGGGAGCTTGAGAGCTATTCCCCCGCACACGGGGCCTTGCGTTGTCAGAGGGGGCGCAAGCATGGATCAAAATATCGTCCGATACCGATACGTATCGGACGATACGTATCGGTATCGGAGGTGGACGATACGGTACATTAAAAGTACTGTATCGCCCTTTTATATGTGTAATACCGGACGATACATTCAATGTATCGTCCGGTTTTTTACTGTTCCGGTACGTATCGTCCGGTACGTACCGGTTTTTTGACCGGACGATACGTACCGGTTTTCCGGCATTTTAACCCATGGGCGCAAGTGTCTCCTAGGCTTGAAAGGGTGGGCCTAGGACGTCGACGCAGCGATGCCGTGTGACACCCAAGGGAGGTTGAAGTATGGCTCCGGACTACGCGTCGCGGTGCATACGACTGGGCAACCTCGCGAGGAGAACACCAGGGCGCTGGGTGGGACTCAGTTGAGCACGACAGCATGTGGGCTATGGGACTGCACGAATTGGCACGCATGGCGAGCGAGGCACAAGGCTGTGGGCTTGGTTCGGTATGTGAGCATGACATGGTGGCATGAGGAGCTGCATGCCAAGACTGTTGCGAGCGAGGTACTAGTGCAGTGCACAGGGTGAAGCTTGAGCAGACCAAGATTAGTGCAGCGGTGCAATTGGCGTGTCGTAAAGGGCACGATAAGCCGAGTGGTAGGCCGTGAAACAGAGATAACCACGTTGGGGGAGTTCCCGTCCTCTAGGCGGGTGGTATCTGAGCTGATGTGTAGATGGGTTGGCTTCGTTGCACGCGGTAGCGAAGCACTGCGCGGGTTAAAAGCGCGTCGAAGGACGCCCCGCGACTGTTGGTATCAGAAGTAAGTTGACCTAGCGAAGCGTGCGTTAGGCGCCTCACGGGACTGAGGTTGCGGAAGTGCGACCCCATGACAGGCCGCCCGCCTGAGCGCCGCCCAATGATTTTTGCTCGAACATCTCCTCGGCTGCCCGACGATTTTAAGAACATTGGTTGCAAATGACCACTGTGAAGTTTGATGGAACAAATTATTTAGCATGATCTAAGTTTGCTGTATTGTTGTTGGGGTCTAAACATTAGTTGGGAAATGTGGATGGTACTGTCCCTAAACCAGCTCCTACTGTTGAAAAGTACATGCATTGGAGGTGTGACAATATGATTGTAAGGACTTGGTTACTACACTTGATGCAACCAACTATTGATAATTTTTTATGTATGTGACTTCTGCTAGAGAATTATGGCTAGCCATTCGTGAAGAGTACTCTAAGAAGCACGATTATGCGAAATTGTTTAGTCTGATTGACATGATCAACAATTCCCGTTAAGGAAAAATCTATAAAGGCATTATTATACTTAGTTGAGAGGTATGCGAGATGAGCTGGTCCAGTATCAAGCAAAAGACTTATGTAATATGTGTTAGCAAACCACATTGTGTTGAGTGCATACACATATATGCAAAGGGAAGAGCGAGAAAAGATCTTTAATTTTCTGAGGGGTGTAAATTCAGAGTATGGGAGAGAGGAGCTGCCACCTTTGGGAACATCTTTAGCATGAATTGATTAGGATGAAGTTTGTAGATATATTTCTTCAGACTCCTGAATGTTCTACACTTCCCTCATTTTCTGATTTTTGATGTGGGGGTGGTAGATCTGCCTGTGGGCATGGTCGTAGTATTATGGCCCGTGAATAAAAAGGGAAATCAAAGTGCTCTCATTGTGGTAGAAAGGAGCATCTAAAGGAAACATGTTAGTATTTAGTTGGTTGTCCCAAGTTTCAGAGTAAACTTACTTTCTCTTTCGTTATTAATGATGGGTCTACAGTTGCCACTCCTGCATCACCACCTGTTTCCATTGTGCCTTCTATAGTAGGCACTCGTGCTTCTGCTCCAATTACCCTTACATAGGAATATTGGGATCTAAGTGCATCGTGCCTCGAGTTTCCAGGCTTCTGTGCACATGGCTGACTTAGTTATCATTGAATACCGCCCCTCCAATATCCAGGCTTCTTCTTACATGTCTTTTCTACAAAAATCCATGCTATCTATTATACATGTTGACGGTGGTAATATGCTTCAATATGATTTGTCATGAATGATGCACTCTTTGAAGCATATTGAGATATCTATCTTCTGTAAGGGGTAAGTTGAAGCGAGCCCAATAAGTTCTCTTCATTCTCTTTATTAATAGGTTTTTGGCATTCTTAATAAGGGTTTATGCCTCTATGGAAGGCAAGACACAACTAATTGTTAGAAAATTTTCTGCGCACAGTTATTGCATCTCATCTTGTGGAGTGATAGATAATTTGTTTATATATATATATATATATATATATATATATATATATATATATAATTTTATTATGAGTTTTATTGTTCTTTATAACTAATTTGTCAGGGTGTTATGTCATGATGTAAGTAAAACCCTTATTGATCTTCCTGTATACTACATCACTTAAACATAAGTATATCAAAATATAACTAACTCTATTGTGCTATATTTTTCTAGATTTGTGTGTTTAATATAAAAAAATTGTAATTCCGAATTACTTCTTTTTGCCTTCTCTAGTCAAGAAAAAGCAATTACTGTACCCAAAATGATTCAATATCTCAAACTCCTCATCCAAAACTCTCTAATTTATCAAGCATGTTTCCGGGCACCTGTCTCTAGGTGAGTGTAGCAGCTGAGTTCATATCTCTTCATCCAGAAACACATGTTTAAGCTTATAAGGAGTACCAGAGGATTGCAACAACAAGATCCATTTTCACCATTTTGTTCAATATCGTTTGCAGGGACCTTAAGTATACTTATGATGGGCACTTTCAAGTTGGGCCTAATTAAGGGTTTCAAGATGGCCAATATCGCGCCTCCAATATCCCATTTGTAATATGAGGACAATACTATTTTTTTTGTCGTGTTTCGGTCAATGTCTTGAGGTACCTCAAAGCAGTGTTGAGATGCTAATATGCTATGATCGTACATAGTATATGCTTCATCCACTTATCTTGGTTTACCCTTGTGCATAAGAAAGCCTTGGGAAGAGCTAGGGATCCAGTTGTGGAGAGGTTTGAGAAGAAGCTTGCCATATGGAAGTGTAAGTTACTCTTTGTAGGGGGAAAACTTACTCTCATAAAAGCCACCCTTGCTAATCTTCCAATATACTGCATGGCTATGTTTCAGTATCTGTTAATCATATTGGAGACTTGAAAAAACTGAAAGACGGTTTCTATGGAGTGGTGGTACCTATAGGCAGAAATTTCATTGGGATACTATATGTTGTATGAAAGTATAAGGGGATCTCAACATCAAACAAATGAAGGAAATGAATATGGCCATGTTTGGAAAGTGGCTATGGTGGTTTAGAGAGGATGGGGAAACCCTTTGGGTCAAAATGCTACCATTAAGCATCGGTAAGCTAGAGAGGGTTCGAAACTGTACTTGAGGTCAACCGCCAACTTTTTCCGATCTAGCTGGTGAGAGGTGTCTGTTGGGTGAAGACGTCCTTGCGATTGTGCATTCAGTGTAGAGTTAGTAGAAAGGACACAACAAAATTTTGAGAGGAATTGTCATGGGGAAAGATGCCATTTTGTCATTTTTTTGGAGTTTGGACTACTATATGAGACTGTGATGCAGAAGGATGTGATGGTGGTGGATGTCATTAGGCAGGTCTGCAGGAGTCTTGGAAAATTAGGTTGCCCTGCAATTTAAAAAGAGTGACATTTGTTGAATTATTGCCTCTTTGCAGAGGCTAGCTTTCCAAGTGTTGAGGATTCTGTCGAGTCCTATATCTTATTATGTAAATACTTTATATCTTATTCAGTGTTGTCATATCGTATAAGCTATACTATGCCATAACATTGTATTTGCATACGCGATCGCATAATCGCATATGCCATGACGTAAAATTTAAAAAGTAAGAAAATAAGTAAATAAATTATTTGAACTTCATTATGCCATTGCATACTAAGTATGCGATGACATATTCACATACTCATCACTTACTCCATCACATACTTTTGTATGCCATGGCATAAACTGGAATTCATTATGTCATAAGTATGCGATGGCATAATCACACACTTATCGCTTATGCCATTGCATACTTTTGTATGCCATGGCATAAAGGTTATATACATAACATGGCATATGTGGTTATGGCTTATGCGATTTGATGACCAAAATGGCATATGCTATCGCATAATATGTGACCCCATATGACGACACTGATCTTAGTATCTAGAAACCCTGGCTTGACCTTCATTTGGCAAAAATGTGGGAAACATCTGCTTTTAAGATTGAAGCTTGTGTTTTGTGAACTTGTAGACGGTTTTATGCTGTACATTCGGAACCTCATAAGAAGGATGAAGAGCAGAGTCTTAAGACATCTCATGTGAGCACTATATTTGATGCCTTCTGGTGAGGTAGCACATTTGTTTCCTAGCATGATTGGCAGCTTGACACAACAATATTGAATAATTGTGTTACTGATAAGAAAATAAATAAATTTTGCCCAACTTGATGAACTTTAGAATCTTAACAGTTTACAGGCCCCTTGGAAGAAATTTTGAGGAAAATTTCAATAAATTTAGTTACCGATGCTTCTATCACTGCAACATCTTATTACATAATTTTCTATTGCCCCTTTGGACTGTATTCTAATTCATCTAGACCCATTTAAGTTTTATGCCTGTATGTCTGCTTCTTTAGGTGGGCTACAAATCATTATAAGTGGATAGTCTGGAAGCTTGCATGTTTTGAGAGATGCTATCCTGCTCAAGCTAGTGGAAGATACTTGACAATCCCTAATGTGCTCGAGGAATTGAAATATAGGTGAATTAATGTATTCATGTTCATATATTATCTGTATTATGAGTTTCTGAATTTTATGACATCCATGAGTTACATCTATGCTATATTTCTATATATGGATAACAGGTATGAGAGAGAAGTAAATTATGGTCATAGATCTGCACTTAAAAGAATTCTGGAAGGTGATGCATCACCTGCATCTATGGTAGTTCTATGCATTTCAGCTATTCGCTCCTACCCTGTCTCAAAACTAGAGAGTGCGGAGCTCCCTATGGCTCCTGATGAAGATACTAAGAAGCTTAGTGGCTCAAATGGTGCTGAAAACAGTAATGTTACAAAAATAGAACTAACTGATGGCTGGTATGCACTTGCTAATCTTATGCAAACATGCTTCATGCATTAAATTCACTGAAATTTTGAAGATATTACTTTTTTTTTTTTCTTTTTAAGTTTTGAATTTTTATTTTGATACACAGGTATTCAGTAGAGGCCCTTCTGGACGTACCATTGTCAAAGCAACTTGTTGCTGGAAAACTGTTTGTGGGCCAGAAACTTCAGGTACTTACTGTTTCAATTTTAGATGCTTATTCTATTGGTGTGGAATTTTTTGGACGGAGATTTCTTTTACTTAAAATAATATATAATATTTTTTAAAGATATGGGGCGCAGGCTTATGTGGCTGGATTGGACCAGTTTCACCTCTTGAGGTTCTCTACTTCTTTTGCTTACTTTGATGACTTTGTTAAACTTTTATGGTTGTTCTTTTTGTCAAAGAGAATTACAATTTCTTCTCAGGTCATGTTGTGTCAATTTTCAGGCATCCAAGACAGTTAAATTAGTCCTGCACATAAATGGGACATATCGAGCACACTGGGCTGATCGATTGGGATTCTGTATGAACTTTCCTATTACAAGATTTTTCTTATGATTTCTTTCTAGTATACCACATTTACATCTTCCTCTTGTAGGTTGCTTAAGTTTGGCTCTTTTATCTATTTTCCCAGGTAAGGGCTTTGGAGTTCCTTTGGCTTTTAGGTGCATCAAGGTTGGTGGGGGTCCAGTTCCTAGGTCATTAGTTGGAGTGACACGAATATATCCCACTCTGTATAAAGAGAGGTGAAAGGGTTTGATACAACCATATTGTAATGGGGATTATGTCATGCCTATCTAGTTGTAGCTATAATTTATCCATTTTCCAGTTCAGGTTCACTAATGGATGCTCTGCGGTGAGATCGGAAAAGATGGAAGCCGAAATGCTGCAAGTGTACAACCAGAGGTAAGTTGTCTCTGCTTTTGAGAGACACCATTAAATATTTAACAGGAACATTTAAAAGGGTACTCATTGCAAATCCGATTTAAATGATTCATTATTTCATGAACAGTATAATATCCGCAATTCCCTCAATATCCCTCTTTCAATATCACGGACTACAAACTTTATAAAAAGAAAAAATACCATGCACTACAAATTATTTCACATATTTAATGTCTTGTAAGCTGTACGTGTAACATATACTGTGGTTGGTTTGTAGCTCAACTAGAAGTTTGACAAAATTGCAACATTGAGGTCTCAGGTTCAATCCCAGCTTACCCGTAAAACAATATATCTCTTTGCTTACTTATGTATTATAAAAGAAATATCTTCATAACATAAAGTTATATTACTACAATAATAGTTGTATAAAGTCATCTCACAACCCAAACATTCTGACCCAATTATCAGGGCAGGCTCCACCACTGAGCTAATAATAGCCCATTGTGTGGACCTCCAACTGGGAGGTCCACATTCCTCCCAGTTGGAGGAATGTGGACCTCTCTTTCCTTTTTGTTACCTTATATACTTTATACTTTATACAACTACAATAATAGTTGTATAAAGTCATCTCTATGCCAAAAGCAAGAGCAACCCATTCCTCTCTTTCCTTTTTGTGCTCCCCTTGTCGCCACACTGGAAGGATATGGAACGTAAAAAAGGGGACCTATTAACTTCTTACTGTTGGAGTGCATTAGTGTTAGAATGGTTTGGTATGCTATGTGCTATAGTTGGGTGTGACGTAAGTTCACAGAGTAAGTTGTATTATTTTTCTATTTTTCATAGTACTGATATACTTGAGATATTGTACAAAGTATATAAGGTAACAATATGCGGGTGTGAGGAATTAACTCAACCTAATTACTTCCAATTCTTCTTCGTGTTCTTCTTCCTAACTCTAACTTGCTAAACCCTAATATACAACTTAAACTTTTGGTATCAGAGTAGGCTATAACCTTGCTGACAGCACCATCGTCATGCTGACATCAACATGACGCCATATTGACATTAGCAAGGTCAACTTTTGATCTCAAATGACAACGAAAGCTACATGTTTAATCATTTTTCCGTTCTTTCCAACTTAATGAAGGGTGTACTGCCTTTTGATGAGTGCTTGATGAGATTCAACATAAGTTCCTTAAAAAATTAGGGTTTCACAATTTTCTAAGATTTGAAGCTGTGTGTAGACTTTGAGGGGGATTTGTTGCTTGGAGATAGGCTGGATTAGTCCCTCCCTATGCATTCTTCTAACTTATATATGAAACTCATTTAGTGCATCGTTTGTGATTTTTTCCGGGTTCTCAGTTTGTCGCCCAGTTTCGAGGTTTTGACATCATTCTGCCTTCGATCTTGAGGTATGTTAGGTGCTTATGGATCATTTTTAATGACCACTAACTGGCCCATTGCGGCTGGGGCTTGGCTGGGCTCAATTCGGCCTATTGAGATCCCTAGTTGGAAGGGTCAGATTACGGGACATTACTTCCAAGTTTGGCATGATTGATATCTATGCACCAACTTGAGGGGAGTGGAGTGTTTAGTGTTAGAATGGATTAGTGTGCTATGATCTATAGTTGGGTGTTTCGTAAGTAGAGTAAGTTATCTTCTTTTTGTACTTTTCATAGTATCTATATATATGAGATATTGTACAAAGTCTATAAGCTAATAATATGTGGGTGTCAGGTATTAGCTCACAACCCTAATCACTTCCAATTCGTCGTCTTCTTCCTCCTCCTCGTAGCTCTATGTTTGTCAACCCTAATCTACCTAACCCTAAATTCTCACCTTTTATTTGTTATGACCTAGGATGATAATCTTATGATCTTGGTCTTACTTCATCATCTGGAAACGAAAGATTTCCATCTTCAAGCTTATCTCACATGTAACTCACTTCTTTTGACTGTGAAGGAGTATCAAACCAAAATACCCAACAAGCATTAGCACTTCCTGAAAAGGAGGTGATCTAGCCACCCTTTCCAGTACGACACCTTGTTATAAGTTCACTCCAATCACTGTTCCCACCTTCGGCATCCACTTCCTTGTGATTAAGGTAATGATTTCAGGCATGCCCAACTCCCATAGTGTAACGAGCAGTGTGTACAAGCCTACACCAAGAACAAATTCACTGCCGAATAGTTTATCAATTATTATAATTCCAACTTCATGCAGGCAAGTTGCAGCGTGCTATCCTAATTGAGGATGGGTCTTTTGATTTAGCTCACCGTTGTGGAATCACGACCCTTTGTCCTGGCCATTGTAGTTTTGATATATGAATAATTATATATAAGCATTCTGATAGAATTATTTTACTATACCACTTCAAGGGAGATTTAACTATGGTTTAAAAGTCTCAGTACCAGATTTTGTACCAGCCATGACCACTACAATTAAGTACTCTTGGTATCATTGCGTACTGGTTGATAGCATGAGTGCATATATACATGTGTGTGAAAATAAGTAAAAAAATAAAAAATTGCCCAAAAATCCCTAAACTTACCAAAAATGGTGTAAAAATAGTGAAAAGAAAATTGCTATTGAAATTGGCATGCTAATATTTCTATGTCTAACACTTCCATTGCTCGATAATGGTTTATGTAATATCAATGGCATGTTTTTCTAGACAACCACGTTGTAAAATTATTTCTTAACTTGTTAGTTCATGAATTTCTGAATGAAATCCTCTCCGTGTAATGCTTGGTTTTCCTGTTTGATAGGCGCTCCATCATTGCGGAGGGTATTATATCTGAATCACACAATGACATCTTCAGTTTGCATAGTATGAATGATAATGAGAGTGAAGAAGGGGCAAAAATATTTAAGATACTTGAGACAGCTGCTGACCCTGAAGGCTTAATGGCCGATATGAGTTCAGAGCAACTAGTTTCTTTTTCAATTTATCAAGCAAAGCAGCAGGTAAATATTTAGAAACTTCAGTTTGCAAATTGATCTGAGTTAAAGGTGAATTTTTTTAACAAAGGGCTGGGGTAACTTAGGCAATCAGGCAGTCAGGTATGCAGAAGAGGATAGAGAAAGCCCTTAAAGATGCAGGCCTTAGTGATAGAGAAGTTACCCCCTTAATGAGAGTGAGGGTGGTGGGCTTAACCTATAAACATTCTCATAGAAAGGGGCACCCTAGGGAAGGCTTGATAACAATCTGGAATCCGACAGAAAAGCAGGTTATGCTACATGCACTACTCCCGCTCAATCCCTTTCTGTTTTGGATATGCTTCGTACTTCTGAATTATATGAATTTTTTTTACCTAGGAATTCTAGCAGCAAACTAGTGTCTATAAACTTCCTACTTTGTCGTTTCAGCAGCAGGTTGATCTGGTAGAGGGGCAGATTTATTCTGTTGCCGGACTAATACCACTAAACTCTTATTCTGATATCATATACTTACAAGCAAGAGGTTCTACTACTATGTGGGAACTGCTACCTCCTTTGGCAAGGGAAAGTTTTGAGTAAGTTTCTTTCATCTGATCTCTATTTTGAGCAATATAAGGTGAATCCAACCATTATTGCTCTATTGTAGACCATTTTTTAGCCCTCGCAAATCAATCTCATTGTCGAATTTGGGTGAAGTTCCTCTATCCAGGTGAGTTTTGTGCACTTTTGTTTTTTATGCTTCTCCTTTTTGATCGGGTTGGAGTGCTTCCTGTACTTATATTGGTCATATGGATGGATCAGTGAATTCGATATTGCAGCAGTAATTTTGTATGTGGGGGAGGTTTATTTATCTGGACACCAAAAAAAGCAGTGGGTTTTCATGGCAGACGGGTCTGAGTCAGGGTGTGGCTTAGAGTCTGAACGATCTTCCAATTCCTTGCTTGCTGTCAGCTTCTGCTCACCCATGATGGAAAGTGATTCATTTGCACCAATAAACTATACTCTTGAAGGATCCACTGTAAGAAAATTAATGTCATATAATATCTATTGAATATGCGATTCATTTTTTGCATTTTTGCGAAATGTTAAAATAACATTAAAAGACCTCTCTTCATAGTTAAAAAGAAATGCAATTGACTGCTTTCTCAAGCGTTCTCTATAAAGTCTAATTATATCATGTAGTCTAGTTTATGTGAACTAAGTAGTACTTGTTTGTTATTTAAATGAGTTCAAGGAATATATGGGGAACTGGTAATTATAGGAGACCTATACAATTTCATGAAACATTATAGTGTCTGTGGAAAGCATTTCTATTTTTTAATGTCCTTTATCGAAATGCTGGTTATAGTGGTAGTTTCAAGACTAGATTATCCATTTGAGGTGCTTCTGGCATATCTGTTCTTTTGTTCATTCTTGAAATTAGGTATCATCCTGCGGCTGCCTTTTCCTCCATTTTTTTTAATTTTCTATATACACATCCTCTTTAGGTTGGCTTTTGTAATCTGATCAAGCGAGCACGGGACCAGATGAATCGTCTTTGGGTAGCAGAGGCAGCAAAAGATTCTACTTATTCCTCTTCTTATGACCGTCCTGGTCATAATCACCTCAAAGAAGCTGCAGATTCTGCTCGCAAATGGGCAAAATTTTCTTCTTTGGTAAGTATTATTTAATTCTCATATTGTTATTATTATGATGATTGTGGGGTGCCAGCTGTTCGATAAATTTGGTCTCTATTTCTTGTCCTTGGTTCTATGCAGGACATTCAGAAGCTTCGGGAAAGGGTTTTATGTATTGTTGGTGTTCGTAAAAGCTAGGATGTTGAAGGAGCTTATCTACTTCATATGTAAAGTATGCCCCTTGTTTGATTACTTGTTTCCAAATTTTATGTTTATTTTTGGGCTAATCCGATTCTAATGCATGCATACATCTTCCTGCTTCAAGTTGACTTTCTTCTTAGCAATATTGTCGTCCTTTGGCTACACAAGTTCCATAATTCGTGTTCTGTTTGAGATATTGTGTTGCGTCAGGGTGCTTTTTATTGATTGTTGGTTCACTTGAATCCCACATAGAAAAATGGTAACAAAGTTACTAAATTTCCTATCTATATAAGCTATAAAGAAGTTTGGGTGTCCGTTTAGTATCTCAAGTCACTCAAAATGTGCATCGTTTACACGAGGAGCTCTAAACTCCTAAAGTGCCCCATTTATATGAAACTTCCACAACAATCTAATCTGGATTTTCCTAACATGGTGTCATAGCAGGTTAGAATTTGTTAGATTTTTATTTATTTATTAATAGCTTCATCCAATGTACTCTTGTACTTTACCATTTCATCAGAATTTTGTATATCAGAATTAGAAATCATATTACTTTATTCTGATATATGGTCTTCTTCACACAATGTTTTCTACCCAATCTAATATCCTTTTTCAAGATGCACTCTAGGTAGTCGTTCACCTTCCTCATTGTGATAGGCTTCATTTTCTTGTTGTCCACAAATATTTGGTATGTCCGGCTCATTTTTTTTCTTCTCCTGGTGTGTATTTCCGAGCTTGTATTTGCTGATCTATTATCTGTCAGGACTTGGCACATTATCGACTTACACACTCCTCATTTGATAGTTTTAATCTTGTGGGTGCCTCGCCTCAGAATCAGTGAGCTCCTTGGCTCTTGGGAGTGAAGCATTTCGAATTGGGGCTATGTTTGTGACAGCAGTTTTACCCTATGCAATTATATTTTTAAGGGTGACAATGAGTTGGGTTCAGGTCAGGGAAACCTCTTATAGATGGGGGCCGGGTTTCGGACCAGGTGCAATGGGACATTTTTAAAACGTAGGGGCATGCCAGACTCATTGACACCGTAATTATTTGGAAAAAAATGTCATGTTGCAAAAAGGCTGTTATCATGGGTCAAAATCTCGGAAATCCGGTAGGTATCGGTCTGCCCTCAAACTGATACATATCGTTTGTATCGTCCAATACATTGAATGTATCGCCGATAAAATGTTCGATGTATCGGATGATGCATATTATGTTTTGTTTTTTTAAGAAAAAAAAAACAAAAAACAAAAAATTCAAATAATCGAATGATAATTTGAATTTATCGTCCGATACGAACGATAATTTGAAAATATTATCTGATATAAATGATAATTTCAATGTATCGGCCGATACATTGCAATGTATCATATCAGGAACTCCCCAAAACGATACATATCGGTGTCGTCCGATATTTTGACCTATGGCTGTTATATTGCGTTTGTTATTTTCAAGAATCGAGATTCATAATTGCCTCATGGGCTTATCTTATAGATCATTGTAATCGATTTAAATGGGTGACCTAATGTGTGGTCCAACGTGGGACCATCAAGTACAAAAAAAATCGACTTTGGGCCGCCTCTCCTTCCACAAATATTTGAAAACTCTTGAAGGAGCGGCTATCTTAGTCGAAGTTTTTACACTTGATGGTCTCACTTCGAGCCACATATTAGGTCATCCATTTACATAAATTACAAAGATTTATTAGATTAAGCCCTTATGTTGATATGGTTCTCAATCCTTGAAGATAATAGATGGGATCTTGGTTCAAAATTTCGGCCAAAATTTGAAAATTTCGGCTGAAATATATTGGTTTTGGAGGAGACCAAAACGGAAACAACAAAATATCGGGCAAATCATATGGGACTGCAAATTATCGGCCGATAATTTGCTAATCTCCAAATTATCGGCCGATAATTTGGAGGCTGAGCACTCAATCAAACCCCATTTTTAAACTTTTCCTTTTCCAGTAACAATAATATAATAATCAAAGGAAAATTAATGTTGAAAAGACTAGACAAAGGGTACCTCTATTTTCGTAAAAAAGCAGTGAAATGAGCAAACGGTACCTCTGTTTGCGCCCACGCCATCACTGAAATCTCCCACATCTTAGACCCCTGAAGACCATTGATTGCTTCGGATCAGATGATGGAGATCGTGTTTCATATTGATATTCCACACAATAGCTCTTGAGATCATGGCACACCTATCAGACGGTCCATTTTTTATTCCGTGTGTCACTGATCCCCCCAAAAAATAGCCCTAAATTCACGTTTAGGCGTGATGTGTGCCATATGATTCAAGGACCATTTTTTAGGGATTTGTGACACATAGTATCAAAACCTGACCGTCTAATAGGTGTACCATGATCTCAAGATCTCTTGTGTGGAATATCGGGATGAAACATGACCTCCATCATCTGACTTAGTGTAATCAATGGTTTTCAAGGGGTGTAGGACGTGGGCGCTTTTAGAGAATGGGTGCGCACAAACAGAGGTACCCAATGACAAAGGGTACTGTGTTTGAATGTTGAAAAGACAGTTGTATAGCTGTATTACAGCTACACTGCATAGTATAGGCTGCAAAAAATACTATAATATTATAATATAGTAAAGGTTACCTCTGCTGCAGCATCCAATTTAAAAAAAAGAAATTTCTGCCAAAACTTGATCGCTCATTTTTATAAAAAAAGAATTGGGCGAAATTTTGGCCCACCCTCCAATTTTCGCCAGAAATTCCGTCCGAAAATCTGAAATTTCGGTTTTGACCAGGCCCGAAATCGGAACGATAACCGAAATTTTGATCCTTGGATGGGATACAAATACAACAGCCTCGTTGCAACATGACCACCTTTTTTTTCGTTTTTTTTTTTCCCAAAGGCTCCACTTGGGGGTGTTCATACTATGTTTGAGCATCCCCGCATCCAACATACTCCCAAAATCAAATGGGGGTGTTCCATATTTTGATTCTTATCTCTTGTATGGATGCCCACATGATTTTGGATATTGCCTTACAAATCCTGAATCCTTTTGTTCGTTGATGTGACCCAAATTTTCCACTCCCCTGCTATGCTACCAAAACTTTCTTTTAAAAAGACTCACCAAGGAGCCTCGCCGCCTCGACTTTAACCCCAACAAGCCAATGCTACCTAAAAGAGTCATCTCCCACTTTTTCAACCTTCTAATCCCCGAACCTCCCAATTAATCAGTTTTGGACAACAAACCACTTCCCAAATTACTAATGATATTTTTTTCCCAATAGGGCTAACTTCTGCTACATCCATTAGGGTGTTAGATTCCATAAGGGTGTAGAGGGCTTTCCAGTACATAATGGAAGCCCAAGTAGAGAGTTGGAAATTTACCAAAAAAATGCAGCTAAGAATCTGGTTATATTGTAAAGGTTCCTCATCTTAACCTTCATATCCCCAAGTTCACTGATTTGCTCACAAATATCTCAAGTCTGGGAACTACCTCAAAACACCTTAGAATCATCTTTGAATTGCAAGCTTCTCACAAATGAGTCCTGACAAAGTTCAAAGTGGCCAAATTGAAGGCCAGATATTTCCAACCACTACCTTTTCCCTTGAGCAATTCAATATAACCTACTTGATTGTCTATCCATATGAGACAGCTTAACATGTCAACAACAGTGTCAATAACAGAGGTATATGAATCCCCTTGCTTTGCTCACATGTGCAGCTAAATCATTTTTATTGAGTTCGGGTGCTGGCTATCATCACAATTGTGCTTAGAATGAGATCTTTATCTTATGAAACATTTTAATTAAAATAGTAATTTAAAACTAATTTTGCTGAAATGTTTTATATATTCCAAAGGCTGAAAGGACAATCCATTATCCTTACATGTATGTTAGGGCCAGTTTGGACAGAAAAATCAAATTATGTTAGATTAATGGTGCTGCCTTAAGTGAAAATATCAAAAGTAGGGTGATGCAGGAACTAACACGAAACCCTAGTATGACTTGGCTGAGATTAAATTTTGAATTCATATAATTATGAAAGCAATAATATTCTAACAAATTATCAAAGAAAATAAAAGAATTCTAATCAAGCAATTTAAAATGGCCCAAACTAGTGTTACTTCCATGGTATGCTCCCTATAGGATCTAGAAGGCCAGGGTTCTTGCGAACAAACTTGATCTCGGACAGTTTAGGGCATCGAACGAACTCACTAGTGGATATTTTCTATTCCATATGAAACAATCAATAAAGATGCAAGTATAAATTATTTAGGGCTCAAGGTGAAGAAATCATGTGTTTAGGACGATATATCGATCTAGGGTTTTGGTTCCAGAAAGATCGAACACGCATAAACACAAGATTAATTCGAGGAAGATGGAAATAAAAAAAATTAAGATAACCACGCACTTTCATGTATTCAAAGGTAAAGATAGATCAAAAGGATAAAAGATATTTGTCTCACACCAAACTGCATGCGGGTAGAAGACTCGCTCTTCTAAGTTGAGAGAATCACACCTTCGAAGAAAACTTCTCTCAAGTTCTCAAGTTTACATAAGTTATTAATTAAAATCATTAGTAATAATAAAGTTGTTTACATGCCTCTATTTATAGTCTTAAATCCCTAGTTAACCAAAATAGAAATCCTAGAAACTAAACAAAGCAAAAAAAGGTCAAAACCTGCCGACAAGTTAGACTCCAACAAAACACTCGTGCAAGCTCGATTGATCGAATTTAAGTTTCGAACGATCGGCGACGGTGTCATTTTTAGGATGACTCTCGAGTCAAATTCAATCGATCAAGTTGGAATTTTGATCGATCAAAATTGGACAGTGAGTCCACTTTTAGCTGTTCCTTTCCTTCATTCTTCCTTGTGCCTTTCGCAACGTACAAAGCATTTTGGGATTCTTCTTGCGCCTCCGGTACACGATAAAAGGCGGTTTGGCTTGGATGTCTTCATCAATTTCCACGGGTTAGAAGAATTTATCCCCGATAAATGATGGCTGTGATATTGTTCGAAGAGATCCGGGTCTATCTTTTGAAACTCTTCCTTTGTGATCCAAGTATTCTCTGAGTCCCACTTGTTCTTCTACTTGATCCAATACTTTTAATAACCTTCATTGTTTGTAGAATCAAATAATTTGATCTTCCAAAATATCCTTGAGACGGATGTGAAAGTGGAGGTAATGGTGTAGGGAGAGAAACTTGGACAGGGTCGATTAAAGAAGGGTCAACAAAGGGGTTAGGCGTAATGAATGCTGAGCCCTAGGATGGAATGAGGTCTTTCACATTGAATGTTGTACTAATACCCAAATCTGAAGGTAAATCTAGTACATAAGCTTTAGGACCTGCACACTTCAAAATCTTATAGGGTCCAACACTACGGACCTGTAACTTTTTAGCAATCCCTTGTGGAAATCGCTTAGGGCTAATTCGGACCATCACAAAATCTCCTTCCTGGAATTCTTTGAACCTTCTATGAGAATTTGCAGAAAACTTATACTTTTCATTATTCACATTAATCCATTTTCTATTCTCAGCGTGAATGCGCTATCCAAAATTAGATGCAGACTCTGACGACCTATGACTAACAGACATCGGAATAAGATCTATCGGTGTCCTAGGTGTGTAATTGTGTACAACTTGAAACAGACACATACCTGTGATTCTATTAATCGAATTGGTATAAGCAAACTCTGCAACCGGAAAAATGGAATCCCAGTTTCTAACATTCTCACCCACTATACACCTCTATGGATTTCCTAAACTCTTATTAACTACTTTAGTTTGCCCATCAGTTTAGGGATGCTATACTGATGAAAATTGAAGCTTAGTCTCCATTTTATGTCACAACATCTTCCAAAAATAACTAACGAATTTGACATCTTTGTCAGACAATAGTTTTGGGCAAATCATGCAAACGAACTATCTCATCAGAGAACAATTTAGCAATATTACTAGCATCCGATGTTTTTGAACAAGCAATGAATTGGACCATTTTCGAAAAACGATCCACCACAACGAAAACTGAATCATGCTTCCTAATGGTCTTAAGAAGTCCTAACACAAAATCCATAGAAAGATCTTGCCACGGAGTGTGCGACACATGTAAAATTGTGTATAATCCGGTGTTTTGCTAACTGATAATCGTGACACTGACTTATAATCTTGGCAACAACTCGTGTGAGATTGGGCCAATAAAACCTATCGCTCATGGCTCACCAATGCAACAGTTTTGTCGCGACTAAAATATCCGGCGACACCTTCGACATGTAATTCCCATATGAGGAAATCTCGTAGAGAAGTGTGGGGAATACACAGATGGTGTCCCAAAAACAAATACCCATCCTGTAGAGTATATTTACACTACTTATCTTTTTGTTCACTCACGAGTGAGGCGTACTCTTCTCCAAAGTTTGGGCATGTGGGATACTCATCCATTAATCACTCAAATCCAGTCACTTCAACACATGAAGTGTAACATCGTCACTCCACGACTAAGCACGTCAGCAGCTTTATTCTCTGTCCTAGCCCTATGTTTTAACACAAAGGTTAATCCTTGAAATTGTTCAATCCATTTTGCATGTCTTGGGTTTAACTTCTTTTGGGAACTTAAAAAGCGAAGGACTTCATGGTCTGACAATAAAACAAATTCCAATGGTAACAATTTTTTTTCCAATACTATAGAGATTGTACCACTGTATAAAATTCTTTATTATACGTAAAATATTTTTGCCTGGCCTTGTTTAGCTTTTCACTGAAGTAAGCTATAGGATTCTTGGCTCAATACTTCACGTATTCCCACGTCCGACGAATCGTACACAACCTCAAAGACTTTGGAAAAGTTTGGAAGGCGCATGACAGGAGCTTCAGTCATTCGAGACTTAATCTCCTTAAATGCTTTAGCCGCAACAGGTGTCCACTTAAACTCCCCTTTGTATATGAAATTTGTGATAGGGGCAGTGACGGTACTGAAATCACGAATGAACCTCCTGTAAAATGTGGCTAGCCCGTGGAAAATACCGACACCGTGAATGCTCTTAGGTTTGGGCCACTCCACAATGCCTCTCACCTTATCAGAGTCCGCAATCATTCCATCAGAGGTTACAACAAGGCCCAAGAAGACAACGCTAGCTGACATGAAAGTATACTTCTTAAGGTTTGCGTACAACTTTTGTTTGAGAGTTAGACAAACTTGCCTTAAATGGCTTAAATGTTGTTCCTTGTCGTGGTTATAAATAAGAACATCATCAAAGTAAACCACTAGGAACTTGCCTATGAAAGGCCTCAACACTTGCGTTATGATTCACATAAACGTGCTTGGGGCATTAGAAAGTCCAAAAGGCATGACAAGCCATTCATATAAACCATCCTTAGTTTTGAAGGCAATTGTCCATTCATCACCGGAGGAACTCGAACTTGATGGTATCCACTTTCCATATCGATCTTCGAAAATATTGTGGCACCAACCATCTTGTCCAATATGTTGTCCAATCTCGGTATAGGGCATTGTCACCCATAAACCCTCTTTACCCTATCATACTAGTCCTCATGCGTACTAGTACCAAGGACTGGTACGAAACTCTTTTGAAACTTTCTCGAAACGTTTCCGAATTGAAACTCGTTTCATTTTGAGTAGAAACTGGTTTCTATCATAGAAGAAACCCATTTTAATTTATATAGAAACTGATTTCTATCATAGAAGTTTCTTATTTAATTGATATTTATATTCTTAAATATGAAATTAATTTCGTTCTTCTATATAACAATTTTTTAGAGCCGTTAGATTATGTCAAAATTCAACTTTTACAGATTTTAGGGACATTGAAATCATTCTTTTTATAAATCAGGAAATCTTGGAATGGTCGCCATGTGCATATGATTGACAAACACTTGAGATATGCTTTGAGTAATAGTTTTGAATAAGTACATTGGATTATGTATGATTATATACTACTAACTGATGAATTTACACCCATTGATATATGAACTCAATGAATTATGTGTCTAAACTTTAAATATAAAATTATAAATATTAGTACATAAAAATATAATTCTTATTTATAGTTATACAAAAGATGCACAGATGTTATACCCATGGGTCAAAATATCGTCCGATACCGATACATATCAGTTTTGAACCTCACCGATATGGTACATTCAAGGTACCGTATCGGTGCCTCTCATACAAAAATCCAAACTTTCGGACGATACATTGAAATGTATCGTCCGATATCGATACGTATCGGTTTTGGGGCTGGACGATATGTATCATTTTTCAAAGATTTTAACCCATGGTTATACCCAAGGATCAAAATTTCCTGTTTCGTTTCGGTTTCGGAGGGGACTGAAATCGAAAATTTGAACTGAAATTTCGGCCGATAATATCAATCCCATACAAAAATCTGTCCGAAACTTCAGTCCAAATTATCGTTTCGGTGAGGACCGAAACCGATAATTTGGACCGAAATTTTGGTCATTTCGGCCGAAATTTTGATCCTTGGTTATACCAATATCATATATATGTCATGCCACATCCATTTTGCATCTATGTCGCTCTAATAATGTTCCTATAACGAATTCATCTTGTATCAATGTCGTATCCATTTTGTACCTATAATGCATCTATTATGTTTCTATGTTGTACCAACATCGTTTTCCACCTAAACATATCGTACCAGTATCCGTACCATTACCTCGTAAACTCATGACAACTATGGTATAGGGAACCAATATTTGGCCATGATCTTGTTAATAACACGACTACCAACACACATCCTCCAAGACCCATCGTTCTTGAGGGTGAGTAGCGCTGACACGACACATAGGCTCATTCTTTCCCTAATGAATCCCTTCTGGATAAGTTCATCAACTTGCCTTTTCAATTTTGAATGTTCGGTTGGGTTCATCCGATAATGGGGTAGCCGGGTAGGCTAGGTAAAGTAAAACCGAGAAGTAAGTCAATGGCATGCTAGATATCCCTCAAGGGCATGTAGATCATCTAGATGGTCCTCTGGGAAGACTTTCTGGAACACGTTTAGGACTGACAACACTTGGCTCTCTAGGCGACTCAACAATGACGAGAACATAGATGATGTTCTCTTTTAGCCCTTCTCTCAAACTCTAGAGGGCTGACACTGTTTATGGCCTTAGTTTTTTTCTCTCTCTTAACTGAGCCAGTGTCACTTGGGGGTTTAGTTTAATCTTCTTCCCTTCATGCTAGAAGGAACACACATTCGATCTCCCGAATAGTGTGATGTCCTTATCATATAACAAGGGCCTCCCAAGGATGACATGCCCTACATCGCACCATAAGGTGTTCTTATACGAACCAAATTGTATAGGAACCTAACATCTTTGCCAAATCAAAACGAAATCGGGATGACACCCATGCTACTCGATAGGTTCGAGGGTGGGTAACAAGTGTAAGTCCTAAGCGAGAAATTGCGCTTTCAGAGACAACTTTGGTACAATTCCGCTATCGACTATGATTTTGCAATCATTTTCACCACATTTGGCATAGGTATAGAAGATTTTATCCCTACGCCAATCATCACTTTCCTTTTGTTGGGCTAGAGCGTATCTAACCATAAGTACCCACGAAGTATTACTCTCCTCAACAGGATGAGATACTTCCCTAATACAACCTATGGTCCTTTTCCCTTTTTGATCCTCATCACTAGGGCTTGCATTAGGCTCATAAATTTCTTCTTTCCATTGTCTTTGCTCTTCTTCACTTTCCTCCCCTATGAACAAGTTCCGGGAATGATCGCAGGTAGCGCATTGTGCTAAAAAATGCCTAAAGCCATGATACTTATATAACATTTAGTCGGACCACCACTCTTGGTACCTTCAACCATCACTCCCTTGTTTTTATCAAACATGGAACTCTGGGGAGTGTTTTGCGCAGGTTTTGGCAACTGATTCCCTAAGTTTGGTTTAGACTCAGAAGAGACACTTATAACCAGATCCACTAGATTCAAAACGTTTAGGAGCGATTGGTTCAAGTACAATTCTAACTTTTGTACCCTATTATAGCACTCTTCCAAATCTTCAATGGGGTGAGGGATGAGTTCCTTTTGTAGCTTTAGATGTAAACCAGTTCGAAACCTAGAAAGGGTGTCTTGTGGACTCGTATGCATTGGCCCTCAACATGAATTCCTCAAATTTGTTGATATAATCACCAATAGACATGTTTCTTGTTTCAAGTCATGCCATTGATCCATGAGGCGTTAGCTTCTGCGCACCTCGACTAATCCCACGGGGCCCTGAAGCTAATGACTGGGTAATACTCTAGTGGCCTTGAGGAGACTCGAATTGGTGACCATTGGGGAGCCTTGTACCATACATTTCATCTTGGCAAACCTTACTTTACGTTCATCCGTCATATCATACCAATCAAAATAATAGTCCATGACAGTTGTCCGATCTATGTAGATTTTCGGGTCCATCTTTCCTTCGAAAGTGGGGGCAACCTTTACCGACGTTGTGAGCCTATCATCCGGGTCGGGATGATTTTCATGCCTATGAGGATCCCTCCTTTCATTGAGATTAACCCTATGATGCTCATCTTGAATCAATCTAGCAACTCTTGGTATTGGGCTGGTAAGTCCTCCTGTTGAGCTTGTTGGGTCTGCAATTGGGCTTGTATAGCAGTCATATGAGTGGTGAACCTCTCTATGAGAACATCTAACTTGTCTGCATTCAAGGTGATACTTGAGACAAAAGCAAACTAACACAAACACAAAACTATATGCAACTGACAATACTGACTATGAAACCTAGAACGTAGTATGGACACTAACAACTCTAAATTGATTGTTCTTTGATACCAATTTGATGCATGAACTACCATGAAACCTTAGTATGACTTGACTGAGATTAAATTTTGAACTAATGAAATTATGAAACCCGTAATTTTCTAACAAATCAAAGACAATAAAAAAATTCTAATCAATCAATTTAAAATAGCCCAAACTAGTGTTACTTCCATGGTAATTTCCCTATAGGATCTAGAAGATTTCTTGCGAATGAGCTAGATCTCCGATAGTTTAGGGCATCGAACGAACTCACAAGTCGATTATTTCAATTCCATATGAAACAATAAATAGGATGCAACGTATAAATTATTTAAGGCGTAAGGCGAAGAAATCACGTGTTTAGGACGATGGATTGATATAGGGTTTTGGTTATGAAAAAATCGAATACACAAACACACAAAGATTAATTCGAGGAAGATGAAAATAAAAAAAATTAAGACAACCACACACTTACACGTATTCAGAGGTCAAGGTAGATAAGAAGGATAGAAGAAATTGGTCTCGCACCAAACCGCACGCCGGTAGAGACTCGCTCTTCTAAGTTGAGAGAATCGCACCCTCGAAGGAAACTTCTCACAAGCTTTCATGTTTGTATAAGCAATTAATGAAAACCATCAATAATAATGAAGTTGTTTACATGCCTTATATAAGCTTGAATTCCTAATTAACCAAAATAGAAAGTCCTAGAAAATAAGCAAAGCAGAAAAGGTCAAAACCCGTTCACAAGTTAGACTCCAACAAAATACTCGCGTAAGCTCGATCAATCGAATTTAAGTCTCGATTGATCAACGACGGTGTCATTTTTAGGATGACTCTCGGGTCGAATTCGATCGATCAAGGTGGAACTTCGATCGATCAAAATTTGACAGTGAGTCGACTTTAGGGTTCCTTTCTTTCCTTCATCCTTCCTTGCACCTTTCGCAACGTACACAACATTCTGGGTTTCTTCTTGCGCCTCCAGTACATGATAAAAGGTGGTTTGGTTTGGTCTGCTTGGATGTTTCCTCATCATAGGCCTATGCTATTCACTTAGGTTTTCTGTCCAAGCTGACCCTTAGATACAAACTTCATTTTAAGTGTTGCTTTTAAAGATAATTGTCGGGCATGCCCTTAAAAGGGACACCTTGAAATGTCATGTTACCATTATCATTTTTTGCTGATGACAGCAGGTTACAACATCCATGTGTCCTGCCTTATGTTGTGTCCTACTTTATTATCTTTTGGCCACATTAAAAATTCCAAAAGCTTCCATGTCTAAGTAACTGTCCAAACAACTTGTCATTTGTGCACATTGTTTTGGTGGTTCTTTGATTTATTCGCAGATCAGTTTTAGGGTGAGATGTTTCACAATGTCTGGTAATGTAGAAAGCATATTTATTGTTAGATTTGATGGATACGGGAGGGGGTTATGAAATGGATATGAGCGAATACATGGAGAACATGGCTTTGGAGAAAAAAATGAGACAGGGAGGTTATTAGTATTTTTTGTAATTACTTTGGTCTTGCAATAACAAATGCAAACTTTAAGAAGACAGGAGCATCTTATAAATCACAAAGTGGATTGAAGACATGATTATCATATACTAACAAATGCAAACTTTAAGGCGACGACATTCAGTCAAATTTTCGGATCTATACCCATACATGTCATCGTCAGCAGCCCTAACCCTTCACCATTGAATTTCAATGGGGTTAAAGGCTACTAAATGGATTATTATTCTCAGCTGAAAACAAAGTCTAGCCAATGGGATTTTGTAGTTTTGTACATAATTAAAATACACTAGGATTGATTTATTATCTTTCGGAATTATCTGGGTTAATCCGGGTAATTTTCCCAAATCAGCCCCTTTTAACCGTAATTGATGAATTTGGTTAATTGGGGTTTCTAATTAACCCTGTTTATCTCTGTATAGGTTAATCGGATTGATTAACCGTTATTTAGATTCACTGCCCTAGCTATTCCTATCTAGAAATTATCACCTAAAAGAAGTAGGGTTTGCTTGGATTGATGAAACGAGGCGAAATGAGGGTTGGATTTGCTCTCTGGTTGACAGGTACACTCCTTCGCCCTTTTTCTTCCTTTTCCTTCCCTTTCCTTTTTCTCTCTTCCCTTCTCTCGGCTCCCTCCTCTCTCTCTTGTCTGCTTCTCTCTCTCTCTCTCTCTCTCTCTCTCTCTCCCCTCCCTCTCAGCTCCCTCCTCTCTCTCTTCCTCTTTTCTCTCTTTTTCCCTCCTCTAATCACAATGGGATGGTATGGCCATCCCCTTTTTAAATCCCCCCACCAACCCTCTTTAAGCAGTCGGTGGTCTCAACCGACCTTGGTAT
Organism: Chloranthus sessilifolius; assembly: GCA_021018995.1. NCBI lineage: Eukaryota > Viridiplantae > Streptophyta > Magnoliopsida > Chloranthales > Chloranthaceae > Chloranthus > Chloranthus sessilifolius. The sequence continues at coordinate 128,982,271 of CM037585.1, read as the reverse complement.
GAGTTGGGCCACTCACCACTAAAAGAGGGTCCTTTCCCTCTTACGTGGGGTCCTATGCCTTTAATAAAGTACTTTTTTTATTTTTTATGTTCTTTGTGTGTGTGTCTATATATATATATTAATAATAATAATTATTATTAATTTGAAATGAGCATATTGCCCCCGCCCTTTAGGCAATTTATGAAACTGCCCTGGCTTGGAAACTTTCTGGAACTGCCCCTGACCTATGTATTTTTCTATTACGGCTCCATCTCAGAATTATTTTGCCAATTTTGGCCTTATTTATCCTTATTATTAAGTTTACTCTTATATATCTTAACATTAGGGTCTATCCCCAAAACAATTTTGGTCGGATCCATGACCAACCTTCCTTTACTATTTTCAATTATGTAGTGGTCTACTCTCGACGATGAACACAACCATAACCTTGTTTTTGTGACACAACCCACTGGTTACACACAAAACGAAGTTTGTTCTATTATAAACTTTTGAGCTTTTACAATCTGGGAAGCAAGTAAAGCATGTGTAGGTCTGGATCCGTAAAAATGACCTCGCATAGGAACCATTTGGATAAGCGGATGTTGGAAAGCAAGGTGAAGAAAACAAAGATCTTTTACTATCAATTTTGACATAGATCTCATGGCCAGGGATAATGAGGCATATGACAATTGCACAAACTTGGGGGAAAGCCTTAAAACAAACGTTGAAAATCAAGGAGATACCAAAATCAAACCAATTCAATTTTTTTTTTTTTTTTTTTTTAAACCAGTAAAAGAAATATATTGAAGAATAGCAAGACGCTGAGAAACCAATACATGCAGACGACCAAAAAGAACAGAAAAAATACAAAATGGGCATGCAGAAGACAGAAGCATCCCACTAAACAAAAATAAGAAAACAAAACTTAGTCCGGGTCCTAAAGGAAGGGCCCCTCATGGATATCGGGCCTGCCCCCCGATACCCAGCTCCACAGCAGCTCCGTTATGGATTTCATAATCATTCCTACCGGCTGGTATTTGTGCTCAAAATTGCGTAAATTCCTCTCTCCATAGATTCCAAAAGATCGCGAAAGTGGCCGCATCCCAATACTCCCTAAGAGGACCCTCCAAATCATTGGAAGCTGTCAATTTTAAAAGGAAAGCTCTAGATACCCCAATAACCGCGAATCTGTCCATGACACCTTAGGAATGGGCATGCAGAAGACAGAAGCATCCCACAGAACAAAAATAACAAAACAAAATTTAGTCCGGGTCCTAAGGGAAGGGCCCCTCATGGATATTGGGCCTGGCCCCCGATACCCAGCTCCACAGCAGCTCCGTTATGGATTTCATGATCATTCCTACCGGCTGGTATTTGTGCTCAAAATTGCGTAAATTCCTCTCTCCATAGACTCCAAAAGACCGCGAAAGTGGCCGCATCCCAATACTCCCTAAGAGGACCCTCCAAATCATTGGAAGTTGTCAATTTTAAAAGGAAAGCTCTAGATAGGAGAACCCCAATAACCGTGAATCTGTCCATGACACGTTAGGAATTCCGCTAGAACTTGTTATTACTAGAGTCGCCATTGATTAGAAAACTATGAATACTATCTTAAATTTGGAAGAACTTAACTAATTGCGATTAATCCACTGTAATGATGGGCAAGTATTAAAGGAAATTATAAATTATGAGAAGCAACTTGGTTGTGTAATCTTAAGAGCACCGACCCTAAGCTTAAGAAATCGCAAACTGCTAAAATTCCGGTAAAGATCAAGTCAATTTGCAAAATCAGTTTTCCATTTTGGAGGAGAACAATAAGGATGATGTTATTCTCGTACTATTGATTAACCAAAGTTGGTCCAATGAATTTTGGACACCAGAACATTAGGATCTTAATTGACCCACCCAAAGGTCGTCAATTAGAGCTTAAACCCATGGTTTTAAAACACGAAAACTCGACTTGACTCGAAAGTCAGTTGAGTAGAGTCAACTCGGAAAATCGGTCTGACTCGGCTCGCTCCGACTCGGGTTATTTAATATATATATATATATATATATATATATATATATAATTTAAATATTTAATAGATACAAATTCATTATTGTCCATATCCCATCCACCTAAAATTGGGAAAAAAAAAGCAAAACGAATTTTAGGGCCCATTATATATCTGTGGCGCAATCATGAAAAAAAATTTGATTCGTTCTCAATTAATTTGCCGAAATAGACGCAGTGATGCACAAATAAGAAGATTGTGCTTAGCGGGCCATTTTAGGGCACCTAAAATGGGGGAAAAAAGGCAAAACAAATTTTATGGCACGTTACAAATCTGTGGCGCGTGAAAAAAAAATAGAAAAAACATTTGGCATAAAATAGCTTCAGAATAGATTTTGCATAAAAAAACAGATTTGAGTATAAGCTTTAGAAATCTGTACAAATTTAGGTTCTTAAAAAAATAAATAAATCTGTGGCTTATACTCAAATCTTTTTTTTTTTTTTTTTTTTTTTTTGCATAAAAGAGCAGAAAATATGTGCCTAAAATAGCTTCAGAAACAGATTTGGCATAAAAGAACAGATTTTGGCATAAAAGAGTAAAAAATTTGTGCGCAGATTTGGCATAAAAGAACATATTTTCTTTAAAAAAAAACAGATTTTCTTCTTAATTTGTCTTTGGAGAGGACCATTCTATGGATTCCTTGAGGAATGTGGTATTGGAGATATAATGCGTATTAATTAGTGACACTAGGTTTTATATATGTGAGGTATGCATAATAGGTTTAGTTCCTCATTGGTTAGGAATATAAGTTGTGCCTTGTATGCCCTCTAAATAAAGGGCTCATCTATTGTAACTTTAGTAATCTGGAATAGAAACAATGTAGTCTTTAGTAAGTTATTGTGCTCTCCTCTTCCCTCTTTCCCCCCTTCTTCTTTCTCTCCTAATAAATCCTAATGGGAATTTCTCTTCTCTTTAGTTCTTATCTTATTTATTTCTACTTGGTATCAGAATCCTACCTGGGCTAGGTCTTCTTTTTGTCAGTTTCAATGATTTTGCAATTGTTCTTGGTCATGGACAACTCCATCAATGATTCAGCTACTACTTGGTTCAGAAATATCTCCATGCGTTGCAATAGCATCTTCAACATCATCATTATCATCTCAAAACCTGCTACAACATCATCTTCTCCTTATGGCTCTTTTTAATGATACAACAACCAGATTGTGTGAGTTGATCAGTTTTTTGTGGAGCATTCATACTGTTTACGAATCTGCTGATTGATGGTCAGATTTGGTGTATAGTGTTCAAAACTAGAGGTATTTTGTACCTTTTTGGGTCTCTTTTTTCAGCTTTTTTAACTTTCTAAGATATCTGCTGCTATGATTCTCTTGTTCTAGGGTCTTACATCTCTTGGTGCCTACTGCTGAGATTTTATACAAGTTCTACACATATTTGTGTGCTGATGTGCTCGAATTTTGAGGGTTTACAATGGGTTTGTCGAAGACGCTAGATTTTCCCCTATTTCTGTTATGAGGATTCTACTGTTGCCAGGCTCAGGTTTTTCAGATTTGGGTATTATTGTTATTTTTTTAAAGCCACGTGATCAGATGTGGATCTTCAGATTTATCTGGACTGTTATTCATCTTCTGATGGTTGTTGTTGCTACAAGACGATAAGGTGTTGCCTCGATGTCCGTCCCTGCAGCCACTCGTATAATCATTGTGGTTTTTTTTTATTGAATGTCTACTATTGGTGATCCTCACTGATGTTGCCGGTACGCTCCCCCTAATAAGTTACCAGAATACTATTTTGTTGGGGATGATAGTGTTGCATTGTGTCTGCACAGTAGGTGTTTGATAAAGACTTATGAGAGGCATTGAATATCTTTGATGGGTTACTGCCGTTGGAGACTCCATTGTAGGTGTTTGAAAAAATATTTGTTTCGGCTGCCTTGGGTTATTAGTTGCCGGCGCTTTTACTGCCTCATGATACATGAAGAATGTTGATGGTGCTACTCACTCGTGGATGCTGCAATCTCGTCTCCCCCTCTTCTATTTTGTTTATATATATATATATATATATATATATATATATATATATATATATATATATATATATATATATATATATGCGTTTGTGGTGTTTTCACACCTTTTTTGTTACCTGCTGTCCCTCTTATGCTACTGTTGAGTGGCCTTTGCTGTTGTTATATGCAGCCGCTTGATGTGAACATCTTTCCACATTATTGTTTGATTAGTGGATGTTTTTCCCACTATCGTTTTTTGACTTTATGGTCTTTCTTTTTGCCCTACAAGTGAAAGGAGGATATGGTTCAGGGGCTCTTTCTATGTTTTGGCAAGTTGAGCATCATTGTCATTGAGGCTCAACTTGAGGGGGAGTATTGGAGATATAATATGTGTATTAGTGAGTAACATTAGGTCTTTATATAGAGGTATGCATAGTAGGTTTAATCCCACATTGGTTAGGAATATAAATTGTGTCTTATATGCCCTCTATATAAAGGGCTCATCTATTTTAACTCTAGTAATCTGGAATAGAAGCAATGTAGTCTTTAGTAAGTTATTGTGCTCTCTTCTCTTATCCACTTTTTCCCCTTCTTTCTCACCTAATAAACCCTAATGGGTATTTCTCTGCTCTTTAGGTCTTAGCTTATTTATTTCTACTTGTTGCACCTACTATCTCCTGTCTTTGGATTGTATTGGGAGATTTCAATACCATTAGGTATCTACACGAGAAGACAAGTGGCAACAAAGTTCCCGCCAGGCTGTTTAACCATTTCAATGGGTGCCTTGATACCTGCAATCTTACAGATTTAAAGACAACATAACTTTTCCTGGAGTAATAAATCTGCTAACTGTTATTCACTGAAAAGTGCCATTTTTTACCTCTTAACTTAGCCTTTGGTGGACCTTGAAGCAGAGTAATAACCATTTGTTAAGTGTGTTTTGTAGTTAGCAATAAAATGTGCAGCTTAATACAAACTCCTTGCTTTTTGGTTCCAAAGAGAGAATACACTCAAAGATGACAGCTGAGACAAAGCCTAATGGAACACCTTGGTAGTGCTTACCATGGTGACTCATTGTTGCTGATCACCATTGACCAAAGCCTAGCAGATTAATGAAGTTAGCTGAGAAGGGAGGAGCAAGTGCAATGCACGAGAGCAGCAAAAGATAGACCTCGCAGAGTTGAGGAGCTTCCACGTGAAGCTAAAGATGCAGTGGAAGAGACCCTCGCGCAGATACGCTGTGCAGTCAGGAAGACAGCTGAAATGACCTCGCGAAGATCTCGCAGGTTAAAGTCCTCAGAATCTGTGGTCGCGAAGCTCTCGCGGAGATCAAGCCTCAAAGCAGCCGCGCGAAGACCACATATGTACATTGAACAAAATGTCACCTCGCGAAGTTCTCGCGTAGCCCTGGAAGAGAGAGACGCTCAGATTCTGTTCACGTAGATCTCGCGCACTCTAAAGCTCTTATTCATTGATCGCATGACAGGAGCATAATTATGGAGTACTTAGCGAGAGAGCTGAAGCTCAATGAGTGAGAAATCGACGCTCAGGATCATCTCCAAGGACAAGATTGCGCCAGTGAACTGCGCTTTTAAATGAAGAGCTAGCGCGCGAGCAAGCACTTCTCACCAGCCAAAGGCAACTCCTCGAAGGCAAAGCAGCTGCGCAAATGAGTTAAAAGCAGATATCAGCCCCGTGAAGCACGGGCTCTCCACTTCTCAGTTTTAACTCAAGGATCTTTTGGGAATTTCCCAAGGCTAGGGCACACTTCCCGAGATGTGGATTTCGAGGCGCATATCTCCAAGCATCCAAGGGTTGAAACAGTGCCACGTCTGCTGAAATAAATAGGGTTAATCTCTTTAGAGCCAATGCCGTTTTGACAGAGTATATAAGTTGTACTTAGAGTTTATTATTTTCATCTTTCCTTCATCCTCTGTCGGCTGAGAACTCCAGCAGGCTAGGGTTAGGGCTTGATTATCTCTTTTTCTTATTTTTCTTCTCTCTTAGCCCAGCACTTGCTGGCTAACCCCCTGTAAGCAGCTAGGTTTAGTTTTGTTTCAGTTTTGTAATAGGTTTTTGTTATACATTGGGATTTTTGGATGAGCAGTTGTGTACAGGCTGCAGCCTAGAGACAATTCATTGTAAGTTTTGTGTTCATCAATGGATTGCCGTTTTAATGCCTAATTGAATCTAAAGATCTTATGGTTTCTTTAGATGTCTATAGGATCCATGTATTTGGGACTAGCCCATTCAGTTTCTAGTAGGTCTATTGTTTACCATTTGATTTCCCTTGGTTTGATAGCCCCATGGAAAACAATGTTGGATATGTAGCGAGATTCAGGGAGCTCGAAGGCCTGTGGACCATGGTGGTTGCAACAGTTTCCATGTTCTCTCTCAGGCCTCTGTGGTATGGACAGACCAATGGGATACCCTGTGACCATTCAAGTGGACAGAGTCTAGCCCTAAGGTTGTGTCCATTCACATGTTTGAGAAGGATTCTCCTCCCCTTCACATGACCTTCTAGAGCCTTGCGAGGAGGTTTGTACAGGAACTGGCTCTCATCTATTTTACCTAGCCGACATCAAATGTTAGATCTGATCTCTTTGTAGTAATTGCAGCTTGAGGCTGAGTCATTGCATGTCGTTTGTAGCAATGACCAACTGAATCTAAAGCCTTATTCAACCCGCTGCATGGTCCTTTTTATGGGCACTAGTGAGCAGTTGGCCTTAGCAAAGATCTTATGGGTTGGAATACCTATGGATGTCAGCTAGGTCTATGTGCATATCTGGGGAGCTTGTAGCACTGTCATTACATAGTGCTGCAATAGTATTCATGACTAGAGCTTGTCCAGTGGCTGTGGAAATGATCGATCCACTCTTCTGGATTAAACTAGCGAATTTCTGACTTAACTAATGGGATTTGGCAGACTCTATCGGATACCCTGTGACCATTGGAGTGGACAGAGTATAGCCCTAAGAGCGCCCCAAATGGCATGGATTAAACTGGGAGCTTATACCTTGTTGAGGCTTTTAATAACGTCTCAGCAAGTAATATTGCAGAGACAGACTAAATCTGAGTTACATTACTGCATCATTAACTCTAGCTCAACCTGCTTACTTCTCACCAATTTTTGTATTTTATTTTGGCACACTCCATCACCATCCTTTGTTTAACCCTTTCTTTAGGATAGGGCTACATTTTATTTCTTTGCTTTTAGGATTAATTTAGTGTAGTCGTGACACCCAACTCCCTTTCTTCAGGATTGTCAGATCTGTAGCAAGATCTGGAGGCTTACTATTATAGCCCATTTTGGGTTCTAGATCAATTTATCTGTGGGACAAACTCTTACTTATTAAAACTTGCTACAATAGATCCTGTATCTTGCAGGATTGTGTTTATTTCAGACTTGCTGTGCTGACCCATCTCCAATTCCCCACTCTTGATTTATTCTCTCTACTGTTCTTAATAAAATAACAGCAAGAGTCTCGAAAAACAAACCAACAAGTTTTTGGGGCCACTGTCGGGGATATTGATCTTTTTAGTAGACCTGAGTTGTATTATAATTTAGACTAACCAATTCTTTGTAGCTGTGCCTAATTTAGAACAAAAAGTACTACTGATTCTTTGTGAAATTTTACAGAAATAGATAGCAGAAGAAGGGAAAAGCTAAAGTTGCAGCCGGAGTGTAGTTAGCTCTGTTTGCACTTCCTTCCCCCTAAATCTCAGTCCATTTATGTTAAAGTCTTTGTTATTCGTTTAGTGTAAGCTGTGTAGTTGTTAATTTTTACTTGAGATTCTTTGTGTGTGCTTGTGAGTATTTTCCGTACTTACTATGGGTGTGAGTTTGTGCATGGTCCAAGGTCCTTAAACCTTGAGTTGGAACCTCAAAATCTAGAGGTTGAAAGGATCCTTAGACCTAGGCACACCACACAGGGCCCTGCTATTGAGACTGAATCAGCTACTATGGCTGAGAGGCAGAGGACATTGAAGGAATACAATGCACCTGGGGAGTACACCTCTCCCTTTTGCATTCAGTTTCCCTCTGTTGAGGGGAACTATGAAATTAAATCCTCCACCATCAGTATGCTGCCTTTATTTCATGGGCTGAGTAAAGAAGATCCATACAAGCATATCGACCAGTTTTTAGCACTTTGCACTACCTTCCACATTGCTCGCTTGGGGCCTGAGGCCAGTAAATTGAGGCTTTTTTCTTTCTCATTAAAGGACAAAGCCAGCACATGGCTATCAAAGCTCCCAGCCAATAGCATATAGTCATGGAGTGGCCTTCAAACTAAGTTCCTGGCAAAAATTTTCCCCATGAACAAAACAAGCCAGATGATGACAAATATTCTGTCATTCACTCAGTTCTCAACTGAGAGCTTTAACGAAGCTTGGGAAAGATTTCAGGAGATGTTAAAACAATGCCCCCACCATCAAATCCCAATGTGGCAGCTTGTCCAAGTGTTTTATCAAGGAATTAATGCCAAGAGCAAGGATATGGTGGATGCTTCCTGTGGTGGTAGCTATCTCCACAAGACAACTGAGGAAGCATGGGAGCTGTTTGACATAATAGGTGAAAATTTCATGCAGCAGGAGTCTCTGTCACACAATGACAGTCAGATTCCAGCTAAAATGGTGAAAGAGGCCACCCCTAGAGGTGGAATATATGAAGTGAAGGTGCAAGGTGATCTGGAGAGGAAGGTGGACAACCTGAGTTTGAAGTTTGATAAATTGATGAATGTGATGCAACCTCGGATAGTTGCACAGGTGGAGGAAGCATGTCTGTTATGCCAATCCCCCACACATTCTATTCATGATTGTCCATCTAACAACCAGTTTCCGGATTTTGTTTTGGAGCATGCCAATGCTGCTCAAACTTTTGGGTAGCAGCCTGTTGGGTATTCTTGGAAGAACCACCCAAATCTGAGGTGCCCAGCAACAGCAGATTGCAGCTCCTTACAGACCCCAACACTAGTTTAATCAAGGTTACCCACCAAGGCAAAATTTCCTGTTACCTGCCCCATAGTCTAACCAGTTGGCTTTGCCCACACAGCAGCCCAGTTCCTCTTCATTTGAATAGCAGATGATGGCTTCAATGCAGAATTTGTGGAGCTTGGTGCAAACTGTCAATTCTAATGGACAGCGCATCATGAAGATTGAGGATTAGATGAGACAGATTTGTAATGCTCTGAACATGAGAGAGGAAGAAAAATTGCCTAATCAGCCCCTAGCCAATTCAAAAAGGCAACTCTTGCTTGGAGAAACACCCTTTACCCATGAGGATGCTGATGCCATAACTACCCTTAGGAGTGACAGGGTGGTTGACAATTTAGTGGGCAGTGAACATGAGGTCACAGAAAATGAAACTAAAAATGAAAAGATTGTTAGTGTCAAAGAGCTGAGGCTTGTGCCCCCTGCTGTGGATCAGCCTAGGGCAAAATAATGGGGCTGATGCTGAATAACGAAATAAATGAAGATAAAAAAAAAAATATGACCATGATGACCGTAGGCATGCAGTAGTGCCACAGCTGCCATTTCCTCAAGCTCTAGCTGGCCCATCTCCTCTTAATAAAGGGAATGTTCAAATGGAGGAAATGCTGGAGACCTTCAAGCAGGTCATGATCAACTTGCCCCTGCTTGATGCCATAAAGCAAGTCCCTGCCTATGCTAAATTTTTAAAGGACCTCTGCACACAAAAGAGGAAAGCTAGGGTGCAATTGTCTAAAAGCGTTTTTACTGTTGAGCATGTTGAGTCAGTTCTGTCCATCGCCACACCTGAAAAATTACAAAACCCAAGGGTACCTACTATTCCCTGCATAATCGGAAACCACACCATTGGAAAGCCCTCCTGGATTTAGGGGCCAGTGTAAACTTACTCCCTTCTTCAGTGTATGAGGAGCTAGGTTTTGGGGGAGCTTAAACCTACATCAGTTGCACTCCAATTGGCTGACAGGTCTGAGAGGAGACCTGTGGGTGTGGTAGAGGATGTCTTAGTTGGGGTGGACAAATTCTATTATCCAGTTGATGTTTTTGTTTTAGACATGGACCCTTGCAAAAGCAAAACCCCAATTCCTGTTATCCTTGGCAGACCATTCTTGGCTACTGCAAATGCTTGCATACAATGCAGGTAAGGGGTAATGGAGGTTACCTTTGGGAACATGAAGGCCCATTTAAATGTATACCATGCTGCTACAGTGCCTCAGATTGACATTGAGGACTGCTGTGCATTAGATGTACTAGATGGCCTGGTAGAAGAAGAATTATCCAATCTGCTGGATTGGGATAATCTGACTGAAAGCTTGGAAAGTGTTTGGAGTTTGTTTGAGAGGGAGTCCCAAATTCCCATTATAGAAAACAACACAAACACCGAGTCTTCTGTGGGCCTAGTGCAGCACATATTGTTGCCCCTTCCTCAGGCCACTAAGGCACCTTTGTTGCCTTCAATTGAATGTCCCCCTGAGCTGGAGCTAAAGCAGCTCCCAGCCACATTAAAATATGCCTTCTTGGGGCAGGACAGCAAGCTTCCCGTGATTATCTCCTCTCTCACTAGTGAGCAGGAGGAGGAATTACTGAATGTTCTTAAGAAGCACAAGAAAGCAATTGGGTGGACAATAGCTGACCTTGGAGATATTGATGCCTCAGTTTGCATGCACAAGAAAGCAATTGGGTGGACAATAGCTTACCTTTATGCAGGAGGTGGTCCTCAAAGAAATAGTGAAACTGTTGGATGCAGGGGTGATTTACCCCATTTGAGATTTCGAATGAATGTCACCTATCCAGGTGGTACCTAAAAAGTCAGGCATCACAGTTGTTGCTTTTGATTCTGGGGAGTTGATACCGGCCAGAGAGACCACTGGCTGGAGGGTGTGAATTGATTATAGGAAACTCAACTCCAAAACCAGAAAGGACCACTTCCCTCTCCCTTTTATTGACCAAATCCTAGACAAGTTGGCTGGGAAGACTTATTACTGTTTTCTTGATGGATACTCAGGGTATAACCAAATCCCTGTGGATCCTCAAGATCAGGAGAAAACTACTTTCACATGTCCCTTTGGTACCTTTGCTTACAGAAGGATGCCTTTTGGACTGTGCAATGCCCCAACCATTTTTCAGAGGTGCATGTATGCAATTTTCTTTGATATGATTGACAAATTTTTGGAAATTTTCATGGATGATTTCTCAGTGTTTGAGGACAGCTTTAGCCAGTGCCTTTGTCACCTTGAAAAAGTTTTACAAAGATGTGAGGAGACTAACCTGGTCCTAAGCTGGGAAAAGAGTCACTTTATGGTGACACAAGGTATTGTATTAGGCGATGTGGTTTCTCACAAGGGAATAGAGGTTGACAAGGCTAAGGTGGACCTGATTTCACATTTGCCCCCACCCAAGACTGTCTAGCAGATCAAATCTTTTTTAAGACATGCTGGATTCTACAGGAGGTTCATTAAGGACTTCAGCAAGATTGTCAAACCATTGTGCCACCTGCTTTGCCAGGATGTGCCATTTTTATCTTCTCCCGAATGCCTTGAGGCCTTTGAGGTTTTGAAAAAGTGCCTTACGACTGCCCCTGTAATCCAGGCCCCAGATTACTCGCTCCCATTTGAGCTGATGTGTGATGCATCAGACTTGGCCATAGGTGCTGTCTTAGGACAGAGGAAAGATAAGTTGCCTGTAGTGATCTATTATGTCAACAGAACTCTAGCTGAAGCTCAACTGAACTACACTACAACTGAGAAGGAGCTGTTTGCAGTAGTGTTTGTTGTGGACAAGTTTAGACCCTACTTGTTGGGGTCTAAGATTGTAATTTTTACAGATCACTCAACCTTGAAATAGCTATTAGCTAAGAAGGATGCAAAGCTTAAGTTGATCAGATGGATTCTCCTCTTACAAGAGTTTAATCTTGAGATCAAAGACAAGAAGGGAGTTGAGAATGTGGTGGTTGACCACCTCTTTAGGATTATCTTGGATGAATGTGCAGCAACATCTGTTAATGAGTTGTTCCCCGATGAGTAGCTTTTTGCTGTGCAGTCTAGTGTGCCCTGGTTTGCACACATTGTCAATTTTCTTGCTGCTGGTAGGATCCCTCCACACTGGTCTAAGGTGGACAAAGACCTGTTCTTCTCTCAGGTTAGACAATTTCTGTGGGAGGATCCATACCTTTACAAGCATTGTGTAGACCAGGTCATTAGATGTGTGCCTGAAAATGACTTCCACGACATTCTTTCAATGTGTCATGAGCAAGCATGTGGAGGTCATTTCAGTGGCAAAAAGACTGCAGCAAAAGTGCTCCAATGTGGTTTGTATTGGCCTTCTTTGTTCAGAGATGCAAGCTTGCATTGCAAGGCCTGTGAGAGATGTCAAAGGATGGGAGGCATTTCAAAGAGAGACTCCATGCCATTGCAACATATCCTAGTTGTAGAACTTTTTGACATCTGGGGCATTGATTTTATGAGCCCGTTTCCTTCCTCCATGGGATTGAATTTCATACTTGTGGCAGCGGACTGTGTCCAAATGGGTAGAAGCCATTGCCACAAAGACTAATGACCACACAGTTGTCCTTAAAATTTTGAACGACAATATCTTCTCACGATTTGGTATCCCCAGAGCTATTATCAGTGATGGGGGGAGTCACTTCTGTAACAAACCTTTTGAGAACTTGCTCAAAAGGTTTTCTGTTACACACAGAATTGTAACTCCCTACCACCCACAAACCAGTGGGCAAGTTGAAATTTTCAATAGGGAGATTAAGCACATTCTGGAGAAAACTGTGAGGACTAATAGGAAGGATTGGGCACCAAAGCTGAATAATGCTTTGTGGGCTTATAGGACTGCCTATAAGACTCCTATTGGCATGTCCTCATTTAGGCTGGTGTATAGCAAGGCTTGCCACCTACCTGTGGAGTTAGAATATAGAGCCTATTGGGCTATCAAAGCAATGAATTTGGATCTAACTTCTGCTGGTTCTCACAGGAAGTTGCAAATGGCAGAACTTGATGAAATGAGGCTAGAAGCCTATGCAAATGCCATAATGTACAAGGAGAGATCAAAAACATTCTTTGACAAGAAGCGCCTAAGGAAGGACTTCATTGCTGACACCAAGGTTTGGCTTTTTAACTCCATACTTAAATTCTTTCCAGGGAAGTTGAAATCCAGATGGGATGGACCTTACACTGTCATCAAAGCCTCCCCATTTGGTGCTGTGGAGGTCTTGGATCCAAAGTCAGGGCAGAGCATGAAAGTAAATGGTCAGAGGCTCAAGATTTGTGTAGAATAACCAGTGGAGCTTCCTCAGACCTTTCACTTACATGAACCTTCCACTGTTTAGTGATCCACAACTTTGTATTATGTGTGCCATATCTGTTTTGTGTGTTTGTTATGTTCTGTTCTGTGTGCTTGTTTATTTTCAATTGCTTTATAGGTTTTATTCTCAGTATTGTTCATTTCTGTCAGTAACATGAGAGATGAATACTTCTTGCTGAAGTGTGAGCAAAGTACTAGAACTGCAACTGTTTAGAATTTGTGTTCATCAAGGTGTTTTATCATTTGGAATTTTTGCTATGCACATGCTGGTATTAGGGAGGTTATTATCATTTGAAAAAGGGATACATGTGAAGGGTAGATGTTGATGGCCACTAATTGGGTGCATGAAATTGTGCAAGCACATGCCTGAGCACAAATGGTGTAAAGAGGTTGATTGTTGGTTTCTCGCGGGGTTAAATGGCCTAATTTTCACGGTCGTGGACCATTTCACCACTTTCTCGCGGAGTCATAAGGGCGCGAATTGTTGATTTCATAACATTCTATTGCGCGAGACCTCTAAAACTCCGAATGGATGTTCTTCGCGGAGATCCCCAGCTAAGCTGCGCGAGAAATGAAAAAGGACTTTGTGTGCTCAATCCCAACGTCTACTCCGCGAAGTAACTTTGCGAGGCACACAATGCTCTTGATTTTGTACTCGTGGAGCTATTTGCTTCTGCGCGATTATCCTTCTCGCGGAGGTACATCTGTACTGCGCGAGAATTCTACTCCGCGAGCACTTAGGAAAGTGTGCGAAACGCGAGATTGCCTTAATTCCCAATGCCAAAATTAGACCACCATTTATTGTGGGCTCTCGTTCCCAAAATAGGTTGTGCGATTTATTATTTCCAGAACAATCACAATTTATTGCCACGCTCGAAAAGAGACGAAAGTTAATGTGCCCATCCGTAATTCACTGTCCAAGTACTTTAAATATAGGGATAGTTCGTTTTCATCTCACCCATTCTCCTCTAACCTTAGTAGTCCCTCCTTACTCACAACCATGGCGGACGATAAACCCACTGAGTTCTCAAACAAATTCTATTCAATGTGGTTGGACCCCCCATCGCCTAAGGAGCCGAACCCACTACAATTTCTTTGGGATGAGTACGAAGAGGTCCAGAGAATCCTAGCCAAAGAGAAGAAGAAAAAGGAGAAGAAAAAGAAGCAAAAAATCGCACCACCTGCATCTGTCCCCCCATCTTCTTCAAACCCCCACCACCTGCTCAACACCCATCTCCATGACCCTCGTCTTCCCCCTCCTCCTGGCTTACAGTTCATCTTCCACAGCATGTTGAGGATATCCCTGAGCCAGGAGGAAGAACCATTTTGTTTGACATAATTTTTTGCTTAGATTGTTCTTAGGTTTATAATTTTCTATTTTTTTTTGTAATCTGTTTGCTTTTGTATCTATAATAAAATGTCTTTTCCCGACAATCTGTCACTTTTTGTTTTTATGTTTGTTCTTTTTTTTTGTGTTATGTGTTTTGCTTTTCTCTCTTGTAATTTTTGGTAGTTCATTTCTGTTTGTTCACTGCTACACAACCATTGTCCTTTGAATCAGTGAGGTCACTGCTCCTCATAGGTTTGGGGGTGTAGCAGGTTCTGCTAATGAAGTAGTTAAGTGAGTAAGATAGAAACAGAATCATGTTCACCTAAGAATCATTAGAAAAATGAGAAATTTAAAATTTTGCAGACCTTTAGGCATTACAAGCTTTTAAATTTTAGCTTTTCCATGATGTGAACACCAAGTAAACTCACTTGTATCAGTACTAAGTGAATCATTAAAGAGAGAAAAAAGGTAAGGACATACTTAAAAGTTCAATGGAAGACCATAACCAGTGAGAGTTGGGCCTACAAATTTTTTTTTTTTTTTTTTTTCCTTCCTTTAAGGAGTGACTGAGGCAATTCTTCTAGCTCTAAGGACTGGCTGAGGCTATGCCCTCACTAGAAGTTAGACACCTCCAAGTTGAAACAACTGACAGCACTCATGAAACCTAGGAGAGGATCAAGGCATTCTCTTAGACAGTTTGAGCTTAAACAAACCAAATCCTAATCAACTGCCCTTGTGCACACACCTATTGAGCCTTAATTTCCAATTTTCTTCAAAATACACTTGAGTAATTGCACCTGAACCTATGGACCTGACTCAAACCTACCGTCACTCTGGGAATTCAGAAGGTAAAAGAGAATGAGCTGAAGATGGACAAGATAGGGTCAACATTGGGTGAATGGAGAAGAGATACTTAAAGTTGAGCAGTGTAGCAGCTGAGGAAAGAAGTGGCAAGTCAAACACAAAAATGAAAACAAAAACAGAAAGAAAAATGCAGAAAAGAAAGAAAAACAATAATGAAGAGGAGTGAGAGAGGAGTCAAGAGGAACAGTTCATTGGAAAAATCAAAATGAAGAGAAGCTAGTCACTTCAAGTCTGAAAAATTTGAAAGAAAATGAAAAGGTACTGAGCTAAAAATGGGTTTAAGTCATGAATCATCTCCTGCACTTACTGATTTCTCAACTTTGAATCCCTCTTCAACCTTGTATTCTTTATGACCCACTTCATAAGCCACATTACAACCCAGCTAAAGACCTTGTGATCCAAAGTTAAATGAGCTGTCACGTAGAGACAAGGAGTTGTCCAATCTATGGTGAGGATATGCCAATGATACCATGACTTAGGTGCTTTGCCTATGCTCATGCTTACAGACCCATTTGGGGCTGTAACTGCTCTTGAGCTTGAGAGAAAATGAAACCCTCAAGGTCCCTTGTGAGAGTATGCCCTGGTGAGCATTGGGTCTGATGCTGAACGTATTAGGCATGACCTATAACCTGATTTTTGAATTAATGATAAGTTCAGTGCTGATACACATGTGTTGTCTCCCTTGTTGTGAGCTAATTGGAATTGTTGTGCATTCATGTAGAGGTTGTGATAATTTCATATCTGTGCTTTTCATGTCCAAATTCATCACATTTTTTATTGAATCAAAGTTGAACTGATGCTCTGTTTCTTGCCAGCTGACTTGATAATGTTGCACCTTTGTTAACTGTTTCATTGAGAAGTTTGTGGGTATCTTCACTGAAAACCCTCAAGAGACTTCACTCCTCCACTAGGGATCACCTAGGGGTTTAAAAGGTTTGGTACATATGCTAAATGTATCCGTGCTCCCTACGAAAGTGGCATTTCAATTCTTAGAGTAGTTGTTTTAATTTTTCCTTTGCTTAGGGACTAGCAAAGATTAGGTTTGGGGGTGTGTTATTCACTGAAAAGTGCCATTTTTCACCTCTTAACCTAGCCTTTCCTGGACCTTGAAGCAGACTAATAACCATTTGTTAAGTGTGTTTTGTAGTTAGCAATAAAATGTGCAACTTAATACAAACTCCTTGCTTTTTGGCTCAAAAGAGAGAATACACTCAAAGATGACAGCTGAGACAAAGCCTAATGGAACACCTTGGTAGTGCTTACCATAGTGACTCATTGTTGTTGATCACCATTGATCAAAGTCTAGCAGATGAATGAAGTTAGCTGAGAAGGGAGGAGACTGCGACAACAGCAAGTGCAATGCACTAGAGCAATAAAAGATAGATCTGTGGTCGCGAAGCTCTCGCGGAGATCAAGCCTCAAAGCTGCCGTGCGAAGACCACAACGGAGTTCTCGTGTAGCCCTGGAAGAGAGAGACGCCCAGAATTCTCTTCGCGCAGATCTCGCACACTCTAAAGCCTTACCATTGACTACGTGAGCGCAGGAGCATAACTGCGCGAGTACTTAGCGAGAGAGCTTCTGAAGCTCAACTGAGCGAGAAATCCTGGCGCTCCAGATCATCTCCGCGACAGCATTGCAACGCCAATGAATTGCACGATCAAATGAAGAGCTAACGCGCGTGCAAGCACTTCCCACCAGCCAAAGGCAAAGCAGCTGGGCGAATGAGCTAAAAGCTGATACCAACCCTGCGAAGGACGTGCTCTCCACTTCTCAGTTTTAACTCAAGGATCTTTTGGGAATTTCTCAAGGCTAGGGTACACTTCTTGAGGCACGGATTTCGAGGCGCATATCTCCAGGCATCCAAGGGTTGAATAGTGCCACGTCTGCTGAAAAAATTAGGGTTAATCTCTTTAGAGCCAAAGCCGTTTTGACAGAGTATATAAGCTGTACTTAGAGTTTATTATTTTTATCTTTCCTTCATCCTCTGTCGGCTGAGAACTCCAACAGGTTAGGGTTTGATCATAACCCTCCTGTAAGCAGCTAGGTTTAGTTTTGTTTCAGTTTTATAATAGGTTTTTGGTATACATTGGGATTTTTGGATGAGCAGTTGTGTACAGGCTGCAGCCTGGAGACAGTTCATTGTAAGTTTTGTGTTCATCAATGGATTGCCGTTTTAATGCCTAATTGAATCTAAAGATCTTATGGTTTCTTTAGATGTCTATAGGATCCATGTATTTGGGACTAGCCCATTCAGTTTCTAGTAGGTCTATTGTTTACCATCTGATTTCCCTTGGTTTGATAGCCCCATGGAAAGTAATGCTGGATCTGTAGCGAGATCCAGGGAGCTCGGAGGCCTGTGGACCATGGTGGTTGCAACAGTTTCCATGTTCTTTCTCAAGCCTCTGTGGTATGGACAGACCAATGGGATACTCTGCGATCATTCAAGTGGACAGAGTATAACCCTAAGGTTGTGTCCATTAACATGTTTGAGAAGGATTCTCCTCCCCTGCACATGAGCTTCTAGAGCCTTGTGAGGAGGTTTGTACAGGAACTGGCTCCCCTTTGTTTTACCTAGCCGATATCAGATGTTAGATTTGATCTCTTTGTAGTAATTGCAACTTGAGGCTGAGTCATTGCAGGCGTTTGTAGCAATGACCAGCTGCATCTAAAGCCTGATTCAACTTGTTGCATGGTCCTTTTGTGGGCACTAGTGAGCAGTTGGCCTTAGCAAAACACTTAGGATCTTATGGGTTGGAATACCTATGGACGCTAGCCAGGTCTGTGCGCAGATCTGGGGAGCTTGTAGCATTGACATTACATAGTGCTGCAATAGTATTCATGGATAGAGCTGGTCCAGTGGCTGTGGAAATGATCGATCCACTCTTCTGGATTAAACTAGCGAATTTCTGGCTTAACTAATGGGATTTGACAGACTCTATCGGATAGCCTGTGACCATTGGAGTGGACAGAGTATAGCCCTAAGAGCGCCTCAAATGACATGGGTTAAGCTGGGAGCTTATACCTTGTTGAGGCTTTTAATAGCGTCTCAGCAAGGAGCATTGTAGAGATAGATTAAATCTGAGTTACATACTGCGTCATTAACTCTAACTCAACTTGCTTACTTCTCACCAATTTTTGTATTTTATTTTGACACACTCCATCACCATCCTCTGTTTAACCCTTTCTTTAGGATAGGGCTACATTTTATTTCTCTGCTTTTAGGATTAATTTAGTGTAGTCGTGACACTCAACTCCCTTTCTTTAGGATTGTCAGATCTATAGCCAGATCTGGAGGCTTACTATTATAGCCCATTTTGGGTTCTAGATCAATTTCTCTGTGAGACAAACTGTTACTTATCAAAACTTGCTACAATGGATCCTGTATCTTGCAGGACTGTGTTTATTTCAGACTTGCTGTGCTGACTCATCTCCAATTCCCCACTCTTGATTTATTCTCTCCACTGTTCTTAATAAAATAGCAACAAGAGTCTTGAAAAACAAACCAACACTGACCACATTGTATTCAAATCTGGACTACACTACTGCGGGTATCTTGGATCAGTCCGCTCTCATAGTCCACACTTCCCAACAAATTGCAAAATTACCTAAACCTTTAATTTTTTTTAGTAGGGGCTAAACTAGTATGGATTCTGCGATCTTGTTTGAATTAATGGAAGCCTCCTATCAATGGGAGCCCGATGTTCAAAGTCACTTTAAAATTGAAGCTCATCAATGAGGCTATCAACAAGTGGAATGTTGAATGCTTTGGGTCCATCCATGTGGGGAAGAATGCAGTTGAGTCTAGGCTTACGAAATCCAAAAGAAGATTCAAGCCGATCCTCTCAACTCTCAGCTGGCTGTGAATGAGAAGGATGCATTAGCTGATCGCAACAAGGAACTGCAGCTTGATGACTCATTCGCTATGTAGAAAACTCGAGTTTGATGGCTACAACATGGAGATAGAAATTCCAACTTTTTTTATGCTTTTATTGCCTCTCATCTTTCTAGAAAACATATAATTAAAACTCAGACACCTGGTTGCACTAGAACATCCGACCTTGCTGAAATTGGCTTCTCAACTTTTCCAACATTTCCAAAGCATTCTGACTGCAGATTCTAAAACCCTTTCTGATTTGCAAATCAACCATCTTTAGTGGTCTGAAGAATAAAGCCCTAGGTCCAATGGTTTACCTGCTGAATTCTTTACCTCATGGGATCTGATTGGAGATGATATTTTGTTTGTTGTGCTTAATTTCTTTTGTTAGAAACGACTCAAATATTTAAACACATGTTTAACTTACCCTCTCGTTGTGTGTTTTGCTGGAGGGATTTGGAAACTACAAAACACTGGTTTTCTAAATGTTCATACTCTTGTTGGATGTGGAAAATTATTCATTGGCCCTTTTAATATCAGATGCACTCGTGTCATCTCCCTATCTGAGGAGTTCTCAAAGCTCCAAAGAAGTGTAATCACAGGTGGCTCATTTCAGCTCTCAAACGTCCATTCTTTACTATAGTTATTTTGAACATATGGCATGGGAGGAATTGATGCGGGGACTTGTTAAATGCAATGCTAGGGCTGAGATTAGGATTAAAATTAATTTAATCAATTAAAAATAATAATTTCTCATAACAAATTCCTGTGGAAAATTCTAGAAATCCAATTAGATGCTTTAATTCCAGCCCAAAATAGCGTTACTTTTGTGTACGTTCTCTATCGCGGGTCTAGAAGATTAGGGGTCTTATGAACGGCTAGATCTTCGATAATTTTAGGGTGTCAAACGAATTCATAAGCGGGTTCTCTCGATACCAAACAAAATTAAAAGGCTAATAATGATTTATGATGAACAAATATGTTGAGTTTGGATTTTATGAAATAAATAAAATAACTAGGGTTATGCTACTTACGCAAACCGTAGATTTAAAGAAGATAGAGATGGAAGAAGAGTTGACCTCACACCAAATTGCAAGCGGGAATCGAAGAATCGCTCTCCGTTTAAGAGAATCATACCCTCACGAAAGTTTAGAACTTTCAATTTTGCATAAGCAATTTTTATTAACAAAAAACTAATAATAAAGTTGTTTACAGCCTTTAAATTGGCTAACCAATGCATAAAACTAGAAATCCTAGTGTAACTTTAATTCCTAGTTCAAATAAAAGAAATATCCTAATTCTTCTAAAACAATAAAATAAAGTCCTATAACAATAAAGAAACTAATCATATTTCTAATAAGAGAAACAAATCCTATTTTCTAAAATAAAATAATAAAAGAGACTAATCTTAACTCAATTAGGATTCTTGAAATTCGTCACTTTCTGTGCAACTTCTGAAAACTGACCATAACTTCTTCCATACTTGTCAAAATTGCACGTTTTTTGACTCTTTGGAAAGCTACTTCAATAAGCTTTCAAATATGACCAATTTCACATCAATCCGATTTTGTTTAACACTTTAAAATGAGCCAAACATAAAAGTGACGGGATTGAAAGTTGAAGACCCTAATAAATTTTGGATTTTCTTATTTCTAATCAAACAGATCTTTAACGAGCCTTTTTAAAAAATTCATTCGCGGGTTCACTTTCTCTTTTGGCGTCTCCTCTTTATCCGACCATGATTCAAACATGCGGATCTAAAGTTCGCATCAATCCCCTCTATTTTGAAAAAGTTCAACCTCGAACTTTGGTTGGCATGGATTTTCACGGTCGCGATCACATACAATATATAGGGAATCTCGATCTGAAATGACTTGAATCAGACGTCCCCATCAACCCTCCCTGGGTTAGAATGATGCATTCCAGATGAATACTGGTTGTGATAGAGGTCGAAGAGATCCGAGTCAATCTGTTGAAAATCTTGTGTAATCTACGTATTTTCTGAATAGCTCTTGTTCTTCCGCTTGACCAAATACTTCTGAAGTCCCCCTTAGTTGGTGGACACAATCTGATCGTCCAGCACATCTTCAATGATCTCACGAGTTTGCCAAGTAGGTGGGGGGAAGCATTGTGGGTAGGGGAAATATTAGTTCATCAGATGTAGAAGGCTCAAAAAGTGTTGGCAGGGATAGTTGAAGGGTCATGGAATGGAACAAGGTCCTCCACGTTGAAAGTCGTGCTAATCCCCAAATCCGGCGGAAGATCTAAGATGTAAGCATTAGAATCGGCATCCTTCAAGATCCGATAGGGTCTAGTACCGTGAGCTTGTAACTCATTGCGGGAATTGCTCGGGTCTATTCCGAACCATCACAAAATCACCCTCTTGAAATTCTTTGTACCGTCTATGAGAATATGCAAAAAACTTATTTTTTTCATTGTTCGCGTTAATTCTTTTCTTAATCTCAACATGTAACTCATGAATGCAAAAATGGATGCAAATTCTAATGACCTTTGATGAATGAACGTTGGGAGAAAATCTGTGTTCTAGTATTCGGCTTACCCTTCCACTGGATGAGGTATGCCTTATGTTTCTCAGATTACGTTCTCCTTGCAATCAAAGTGTTATCATTTTTCGGTTTATCTTTTCACTTAAAAAGATACTCTCGATATGCTTGGTGGGTCTTTACCTTGGTAATAAAATATGGATCTCCCAAAACTTTTCCATTTAACCTCTTCACATATTGTTCAGGTGGGTATTTGGAAATCAATGAGTAGATAAGGTTAGGCTCAGGTTGATGTGCATCAAGGAATGGATCTGAAGGTTTGTTGTTGGACCTAAAAAAGGTATGTGTATCTACAAACTTGATATGCTCATGTGTAGGTGACACTACTGATACTAACGACTCTTGTGTGAATGACTAAAGTGATACTAATGGCTCATGTACACTCGACTCGATTAACTTGTGCGTACTCGCTTCAACCAAAAGCAAAGACTCTAGGGGTACTCGATTCAATTGACCCTAATGGTTCTTGTGTACCTAGTTCGATGGACTTACGTGTACTCGATTCAAGGGGCACCAACAAGTCGTGTGTACCCAAGTCTATGGATACCAATGACTCATAGGCAAGTAACTCGATTGGTTCACCTATGGGTGACTCAACATCACTACTCACAAAGGAAATAGAAGTCTCTTTAACACAAACTAGACTTTCATTAGCTTCTTCTATCACCTCTTCACTCAGCACGGTACTAGGGTCTTGCACTTCTTCCACTTCCCTATTCTCCGGCTCCTTAGGACTCACTCTTTTAGTCAATAAATTCGGAGTGGAAAATTGTGGGGCATTGGTATGCAAAGTACCCGAACCCTTGATACTTAAGACAATCAGGACACCTATCTGTCTTGGTTTTCAAATTCCGTAGATGGTGACGGTGTGTTAAAGGGACATACTTTTCCATAAGTTTTACCGTCATGTCCTCCCATTTGGAGATGTGCTTATTTCGAAAAGATTCAGTATGAAGTTCTACACGAGTCCAAAATTTTTTGGCATTACCCTTCAACTTTGTTTTTGCTAGCCTAATTTTGTACTTATTTGGTACGCCATACCAATCAAAATATTCCTCTACACTAGACAACCACTCTACGAAGGTTTTGAGGTTTAACTATCCCTTAAAACTTGGAGCCTCATTCCAAATAAATTTGAGAAACTTCTCAGCAGGGCCGTACTCGGGTTCACGATGATGAGGGTATCCCTAACTCTAGTCTCATCACGATTTTTTGGACTTTCCCAAGAATTTAGTGTAGCGGTTTCCTTGTTCGGCTAATACCCTTTTATGATGGGTAAGGAACGATGACGTGTAAGCGACTCATACATGATGCTTGACACAAACACAATACTGAAAAAGACACACTATGAACCAATAGTGGGTGAAAACTTTTGTCAAATACTAGATGTGCACATTAATGAAATAAAATGCAATAAGATTGAAATGACATGTAATTATGAAATTAAGTGATGTAAGACAAAAGTTAGACAAAAAATAGACAAAAATTAGATGATGAAAAAATTAGACAAAAGCTAGACAGATCATAGACAAATATGAAATGATGCAATTCTAAATTAATAATAAAGTAAACCTTAAAACCTATATGAACGCTAAAACCCTAAAACTAAACTGATGCTCTGATATCAATTTGATGCAGGAACTTTCTAAATGCAATGCTAGGGCTGAGATTATGATTAAAATTAATATAACCAATTAAAAATAACAATTTCTCAACAAATTCCCATGAAAAATTATAGAAATCCAATTAGATGCTTTAATTTTGGCCTAAAATAGCGTTACTTTCGTGTACGTTCCCTATCGCGGATCTAGAAGACTGGGGTTCTTATGAACGGCTATATCTTCGATAGTTTTAGGGCGTCGAATGAACTCACAAACGGGTTTTCTCGATACCGAACAAAATTAAAAGGCTAATAATGATTTATGATGAACAAATATGTTGATTTTGAATTTTATGAAATAAATAAAATAATTATGGTTACGCTACTTACACAAACCGTAAATCTAAAGAAGATATAAATGGAAGAAGAGTTGGCCTCATACCAAACTGCAAGCGGGAATCGAAGAATCGCTCTCCGTTTAAGAGAATCATACCCTTACGAAAGTTTAAAACTCTCAATTTTGCATAAGCAATTTTTATTAACCAAAAACTAATAATAAAGTTGTTTACAAGCCTTTAAATAGGCTAACCAATGCATAAAACTAGAAATCCTAGTGTAACTCTAATTCCTAGTTTAAATAAAGGAAAAATCTTAATTCTTTTAAAACAATAAAATAAAGTCTTAAAATAATAAGGAAACTAATCATATTTCTAATAAAAGAAACAAATCCTATTTTCTAAAATAAAATAATAAAAGAGATTAATCCTAATTCAATTAGGATTCTTGAAATTCGTCATTTTCTGTGCAGCTTCCGAAAACTGAACATAATTTCTTCAATACTTATTGAAATTGCATGTTTTTTGGCTCATTGGAAAACTATTTTGATAAACTTTCAAATATGACCAATTTCACATCAATCCGACTTTGTTTGACACTTCAAAATAGGCCAAACATAAAAGTGACGAGATTGAAAGTTGAAGACCCTAATAAATTTTGGATTTTCTTCTTTCTGATCAAACAAGTCTTTAACGTGCCTTTTTAAAAAACTCATTCGCAGGTTCACATTCTCTTTTGACGTCTCTTCGTTATCCGACCACAATTCAAATAGGCGGATCTAAAGTTTGCATCAGGTATGCTCATATACTTGATGTTGTTCTCACGCACAAGAAGACTCTTCTCTTGAACATTTATGAAGATATCAGGGTTCATTACAACACTTCGTGATTCTTTGGAGTGCTTTTGCAAGTGACTCCCTTATTCTCTAAAACGTTCATGCTTCACTACAACGATTTGTAACATATGTCATGAGAGGAATGCTTGTATATTTGATGGTATTCTCACGCACAAGAAGACTCTTCTATTGAACTTCTCTGGAGATATTAGATTATTTACCACAACCGTTGGCTTCATGATTGTGACTTGCCTGAAAATTGTGTTGTTGCAGAAAAGGAATAGATTTTTTTTTTTTTCCCCTTTTGTAAGTTTGTAGGTCTGTGTTTGTTTGATGGATAGCAGCTTGTACACTGTATAGTTCCTTTTATGAGCTTAATGGATGGTGAGAACCAATTAAATGTCATTCCGGAACCTCATTGGTGATCCTTGTTCATCGATTTGTCTATTTATATATTTATCATTATTATTTTTAAGTGTATAGGAAACCTTGATCAGATAAGGTGCATTAAGGATGGAGAGCAAAGGGCGTTAGTGAAATATTGGTATAAAGAATAGATGGAAAAGGTTTTTTAAAAACTTATTAAATGCAGAGTATACAAAGGGCATAGACCAGGAAGGGGAACCAACTCAATGGTTTGTTAACAACGTATATGAAGCTGTGACAGAAATGACCTTTGCGAAGATGAAGAAAATGAAAGCACTCGAGCCAAATGGAGTACCTATAGATGTTTGAACTTGATGCAAATTAGGGGGCTTGTTGGTTGACTTCATAAAAGATATTGAGAAATCACTTTTTGCGTAGATCTAGCAATGAGCCTTGTATCTGAAACTTAGATCTGGTCTCTCATATGCCCTGTTATATTTGATTGTGCAAGAGCTTCGGTTAACTTGTTGATCTTGCTATTGTTCTAATTATTTGTACATTCATTTATGATAATTTTCAAAATAGCTCTATTTTTTTTTTTTTTTAAAAATACGGCCGAGACAACCTTAACAGCCAAGGAGGAGTGCACACATATAGATGTGACAGTTGTGGACCAACATCAACGAAAGTGGTGAGGACAAACCACGCAACCCAAACCCACACCTTGTAAAGACAAGGGAGGGAAACAAGCTTGTAGACTTGATCCCACAACCTTCACACCCACAATGGGGGGAGCATACCAACTGGGCTAACACCCCTTATATATTTATTTTGATAAGACCTTCACCTTCTCTCTTTTAAGCTATATAGTGCCCATTGCACTTAGTTTTGTTGATTCAAGCTAAGTGGCAAAACATCTTATAACCTTTGTGTATCCAACAATTATGCCAGTCAGGTTTTTCCATACTATTGATTCCAAGCAGTTTCAATCAAGCCCCTATGCCAAAGTAACAGTCCTTATTAAGCTTCCTAGATCCAATAGTTTGAACCATCCGATGAACATGTTTTTTGACTGATTTTCACATGAGGGTCCCACTTAGATAATTTGGATTGACAAAAAAAATCTGACATAGGACCCAGAAAATAGGGCGGTGAGGTGTTTTATCTTAGGCCTAAGGCGAGCTCCCATTAAACACTGAAGGAAAAGGATCATGACCTGTCTGGTGTACCATGTACCATCATGATTTTTATTAGAAAATAATGTTCTTTGATCTACATTGTAGTAACGGTATAAAAGTGATCCCTTACATCATGGTAAGAAAGGTATAATGTATAATCTATAAGCAAAATAATTGTAATTTTTATTGGCATTCCCCGATTGTTTTGGATGATACATAATTGCATCTATCAACAGTAGTTTGGTTTCTCTTACACTCGTATATTAAAATTTCTATGGTGCAGGCATTCTTGCTCACAAGCTGAAGCTAATCAGTTCAGTGGACTTTAAGGGAAATGAAATCTCATTTCAGATAATTTCCGAGGAGCTAAGCACTATGATTTTGGACGAGTGATACATCAATGCCTTCATGAGGGAAATTGGATTTTAGTGCCTCAACCTTTTTCTTTCCCAAGTTCTAGGGAAAATTATTGAACAGGAGAGCGATCTCCAGGCCACGATATGTAACTGACATTTTGAAATCAGAGACTTTGCAAAAGCCCTTTTTATTAGGTCTAGCTACTCATCAGATTGCCAGATCACTGCCCCCGGATTCTTTTCACATGTATAGTGGCAGTATTCAACCTTTAAAGCAGTCAACCTTATCAACACGGAAAATATTGAAACACAGGTTCATAACCAGTTGCAGCAATCAATAGCAACCAGTGAGACGACCTCTAATTGTCATTCGGTCCCCAATTGTTGTTTCGTGTAATTGTAAGTGAGGGGGATGCCTGGTCCAGATGTAACAGTGAATGAATACTATTTATTGCAAGTGAAGTTCAACTTTTTTAGTTGTTTTTTAAATGAAAATTGAATTTTGTGCAGTATTACTTGCTACTCGTTGGTTATTGTTTAGAAACTCAGGGAACTGAAATAAAATTGAAATTTTTGTTTACTCTCATAAGACTGAGAATCCGTGTTACATCAGTGGTTGGGCCTGCATTGGCAGAATGGCACCATTTGTTCTTCCTATCCAAATCTGGAGATCGACTCTAGTCACTGATACTAATCGCTAATAATATCATTCACTTAAAAGCTGCGTGGTGTGCATTTTTAACTAATTCATGCCATTCAAGTGGTAGAATATCATATGAGCTCTACTCCTTCCTAAAAAATAAGCCCAATCATATGATCCATGCCATCCAAGCCAAGCACTTCAATATATACCCCTTCCAAAAAATAAGCCCATCATATGATCCATACCATCCCAGCCAAGCACTTCAATATATACCGTATGCAAATTTTTATAGGAAAAAAATGGGATTCTATTCCAAAACAACATTTTCCAAGCCATTTGGCAGGAGGTGTGGGGCCCACATCACTTTGAAATTTTGAAAATTTTCACTCAAAAAAAAAAAAAAGCCAAAAAAGTGCTCGAAACATTATATTTCTTTAGGGGTAAAAAAAATGAGGCTAAGGGCTCTCACCGGCTGTGTATGGTATAGCTTTTTGCTAGCTCTTGCCATAGCAGAGTTTACTTGATTTAGCAAGTATTCATACTCTTTGCTAATATTGTGCTACCTACTTTAGTAGGTACCCCTTCTCATTGATAACTTTTTGCATGATAAGATTTTATGCAAGATTTACATGTTCAATAGCTCTACCCTCTTCTCTACTCACTCCTTGTCGGAGCAGATTTTATTTGTTATGGTAGGGAGTTAGTTGACAGCAGGTAAATCCTACTTAGCAGGGAGTTCAAAAGAGAATGAGAACCAACTAAACCAGGTGCACCTAAAGCTCAACCATCTTCCACTCCATTAAAAATGCACAAAAACCCCTCTACCCTACCTTCATCTCTCACCATTCAAATCATCTTTTAAGTAAAAGAAAGAAATTACTCATATTTTTTGGCAAAGTGGGTAAAAGAGATCCAAGAAAAAACCTTCTCACGGATTTCCTTTTTCGCTTGTCTATGGAATTAAATTTAATTTTTTGTAACTTTACATTGGCTTCACCAAACAAGGCCTAGATCTGAATTAATCAACCGCGGTTCATCCTAAAATCGGATTAATGGTTCAAATCTTCTGACATGCATAATTTTTTTCTTGAAGTATGTGGAACTGTAGAAGGTATAAGAAGGGTTATTTCGGACTTTTTACATTAGTTGGAACTGGCTTGGCTTCCAGCTGGTCGTTATGAGAAAGTTGAAACAATAGGGTGTCGATCATGGAGATTTCTCTACTTTTTTAGGGCTTTGATTGGTAAAAATAAATGCATGTCATATATTTATAAAAAAATGGTTCATTGGAGTCGTTAGTCTGAGAAAATATAGGCATAGAGGAGCTCATTCCAGGCATCAGGTACTCCAGGGAGGCACCAATGTATGCAGTCAGAGTAACTAATAGGGTTCGATAGCTGTTCTTGGGTTAGAGGGTCCCACTGTTTCCTGTAAACCGAAGGGTGCCCGTCTTTACGGTACTCTGAGAGCTGTGTGATGTTGATCATCTGCACCTTGATTCCTCGCTCTTTTAGCCCATCGATTGTCTTCTCTAGGATTCGCATCATTCTACCGTCTGATCCTCTGCCTCTATGCCCGTCTTTTGTGATTGGCTTCGTCTCGTTGTAACAATTTTGGTGAATGCTGGTTCCCCACTCGTCACCCCTGTCCAACCTCAAGTTTTAGTAAAAGCCCAAACAAAAAGGTCTTTTAGGGAGATTTTGAACCTATGCACTCTAATATCAACAGTTGTTTTGATCATGTAATGACCAACATTATTGTTCATATCAGATGGTTCAAACGACTTCTAGGAATGTTCCTAGACATATTTTAATGACCGATTGCTACTTGAACAATTTAAATTGATCAAAAAGTTTTGCCCCATTGCATAATAATAAACCACATTTTAATTGTGTAACATAAAAGGTCTAATTTAATAATGAGTCGTTTTACCTTATTATTGCTTTTCATTGAGTCCCTTTAGAGTTTTATTCTTTTTAGAACATAGTAACCAAGTGGGGGCTCAGGAATAAGATAGGCCTGGAAAAAAAACACCAAAATTGCAGAAAAAAATGGGAAAATTTCAGAAAAATAAAAAATAAAAATTACAAAACCACATTACTCTAAAACTATTAAAAAATTAAATTAAAAAAACATTGGAAAGAAATCAGAAAAATTCAAACAAAATTTTAGAAAAATTCAACAAATTTGCGAATAATACTTGAAATTTGCAATTTTTTTACAAAATCTTGAATAATTATAATATTATTCATTTATAAACAAAAAAAAAAATTGCGAATTATTTTAGACGTTTCAAAAAATCAGGGAATTTGATCGCCATGGTTTAGATGTAGCTTATGGTTATATCAGTTGTGAATTCATATTAAAATGGACCTTTTATTCCAAGTTGAATAAATAAAACATTAGGCCTTAAAAATTCCATGATACTTATATAAAGCTTCCAAAAATGGCTGTACTCATTTTCGTAAAAATTTCATAATTCTCCACTCTTTTGTGCATGTGGAACACCTGGCCTGACCATCTTTTGATTAGATTCAGCCCATTTTTGTTTACTTTTTTGGTAAAAAAATTCCACTCCTTCAAATGAAGGGCCAAATAGCATAATGGGTATTGGGCCACATTGAGGTACAAAAGGTTCTTTACTCAGATGGTTTGAAATCTTCTAACAAGAAAGTTTTTTAGTCAGTCACATCTAGGGGTGGTGACGGATCGGGTTTGGGCTGGGGCATAAACAACCCAAACCTGACCTGCCACCCTTAGCCCTCAACCCTGAGCAATTTAGCAAATGCTCGGATCTGGTTTGGGCTGGGCCACAATCAACTTGAACCTGACCCGCCACCCGTAACTCTCAACCCTGAGCAATTTAGCAAATACTCGGATCGGGTTGGGTTGGATAAATTTGGGTAAAATATAAGAGGGAGTAGGGTCAAGCCAAGTTGGGTCAGGGTCAGCAAAAATTAACCCGAGCCCGACTAGTTTAATAAACAGGCTGGAATTTACAATCCACCCGATCGGACATAGTTATACGGTAGGTAGTTTTTGATAGATAAATTTTCACACAGCTTACGTGGCGTGACGTGACTGGCAGCACATGCAGTGGGGCCCAAGCAATGCAGCTATTTGTGTCGCGCCACATAAGCTGCCTGCAAAATTGTCTATAAAAAATTACCTATCGTTAATAATTTTCCTTATTATAAATAGCGGCTCATCTTTTATTATTATTATTACTATTAGAGGCTCGGGGATATGGGTTAGAATGTATGGTGGATCCATGCATTTGAATTTGGTGTCAATGTGGCTCCCATCCAGCGGATTTGGATCGGGTATATAGCGACTTGCCCAATGACCATCAACTTCATTTGAAAAAAATAATAATTAAAAAGAGTGGAGAGCTAGCCACTGTCCAAAATGTTGTTAGAGGAGAAAAATTCAATGCACTACGAGTTGTAGGGCGGTATCCAAACTTTGACCCAATTTTTTACGACAAAAAACTGTTTTTTTTGTTTTTTTTCATTTTTTATGTAAATTACAAGTCACCTGGCAAATGATCTTAAAGCATATATTGTTTTGAGATCACATCGCCACATGATATGTGAATCAGGGTGCATTCGAACCTGTATGCCCTTTTCCATTTGCTATTATTATTAGTAGTAGTAGGAGAATGAGAGTCTATACTTGAGTTGGAGGGTTGAATTCTATCTATGCTGCCATGTGCACATGCATACACTACTGTCGCTACAAAAAACTGCCGCTATTAGTCTTATTTATTTATTTATTTTTGCACTATAAATTTTCACAGGTTGAAAATTTTTAGGTAAAAAAATTATACCTTTAACCTATGAAATGAAAGACAAAAACGTTAATTTTTAAGTTTTTTTCCTATAGCCTAAAAGGACTAGAGAACCATTAGAGGATGTGTTATAGTTCACTATCAAGTGCCATACAACATGTGACCTATACTCATGTGGAGATTTGAACTCTACAACTCTAGTGCAGGGAAGACCCCTTAATCTTATAATTGTTTCTAGTGTAGGACCCTTACCCTTCTTCTTCTTATTATTATTATTATTCCATGTGCAAAAAAGTATTTGACAAAGAAGACTAAAGGCTGGAATGGAAGAAACATAAATTTTTATTTCTCATGTACAAAGATCCAATAAAACAGCAACACACAACATATCTAAAACAAAATATTTTAAAAAAAAATTAAATAACTCCTAACTCACTCAGATACCTTGTAAAATCATAAATGCAAACATTAGAGCTCAGGGGTGCATAAAACACATGTTCTGATTGATATAATAACTAAGAGACCAAAAATCCTTATTATTGAGGAGCAACCAATTATAATAGCTATTATTAATTTTAATTACTTGGTGTCACATTGGGTGCATTTATTTATTTAAAATTCTATCAAACCATCATATAAAACTTAATTTAAGAAAAAAATGCCCATCAGAGAATATGCACCAACCAATTCAGACACTTCAATATGGACCCTATGCATGGACCCACAACTATATTAAAGTACTCATCAAATTAAATGATTTTATGGGCATATTTTTAGGCTAAGTGGCATTCAAATGATGCTATAGGAGTAGCAAATTGAATTGGCAAAAAATGTGTGCCATATGACATAAAAAGTGGTTGACAGGGCCCTAGGAGTCAAGGTGCTAGGCTAGCTTCTGTTTACATTTTTGTGATATTTTTGTGATTTCATATTAGGGGCCATGATCAGGTCATTGGTTTAACTGGATATGGTGTTCGACTGCTTCTCCAACCGGTAGATGTAGGAGAATCATTACTGCATGTCATTCTAAAAAAAGGAAAATCGTGGAAGTCAAGATTCTCTTTTATCCAACAACTGTAAATCTAGATGAAAATAAAATCAGGTTCAACAAGTTAAACTTGGACATTGCATTTCCCATTAGCCCTGGCCTGAGCAACTCACCATTTTATAAGGTGACCTCCTGTCTGCATACAATGGTTTTATTTGGCTGGTGTTACTGCCACACAAGTTTATGTTAAAGCCACCTCACTTAGTTAAAGTAAAAAAAGTTGACTGCACTGAATCACATGATAGCGATCTTTTTTGTCCCAAGCTTCCACACAATAGATCTTGAGATCATGAGTCTACCATCAAACGCTCAGATATTAATTACACGTGGCACACATATCAAAAAGTAAACGTGATCGTGGCATATCATCAAACGTGACCCGCATTCACTTTTTGGGATGTGTGCATGTGGAATCATCATAAGATTGAATGATGGTAGGCCCATGATCTCAATATCTCGTGTGGAAGATTGGGATGAGAAACAATCCCCATCATCTTATCAGAGTAGTCAACAAATTTTTAGTTTGCTTGAATGAAGTGGATGTAACATAAGATGATGTGGCAATTACACCAGACATTTTTTTAATGGGTACCGTTATACTCAACCCAAAAGGCTGCTTTTTCACCCCACCTCTTTCACCTGGCAAGCATTGATCGCCTTTGAATCAGATGGTGGAGGTCATTTTTCGTCCCCATCTTTTGCACAGTGGATCTATGGATCGTGGGCGTACCATCAAACGGTTGGTTTTTTTATTACTGTTGATACTCAAATTTGGCTCAAGGCTCGATCAACACATACTCCGAGAAAGACGTACTCCCGAGAAAGCATCTCTCGAACCCTTAGAGATTAACCTGAAACCTTAAAACCCTTCCCGAACCCTTAGAAGGCCCAACCAGATCCATAGAACCCATAACGGAACCCCATGAACCCTTAGTGGATCAGCCCCGGGCCCAATTTCTAAAGCTTGCTAGGTTAATACCCAGAATTAGGCCTTGCGCATATTTTATATACGCAAGACAAATTTTTCCAGAAATTGGCCTTGTGTATATTTTATAGAGTTAGACTGGTTTGAGCATAATTGCTGGGGGCTGGCGCTGGGAAGTACATCTTTAGATCTAAGGGCTCCACTTGAGGTACTAGATTGGGGAAGTAATAAGCTAAATTCAAGGGCTCGACTACTCCTATGCTTTTGATTCCCCTGCTTTGGTGTTATAGAAGTTGCCTCGGGTGCTAATGTATTTCGAAGGATCAAAATCCTCCTCATCTGCTTCTATCATGCTGATAATGGGCCTCAGGTCTACTCCTCTTGGTGGGTGTGGTGGCAACGAAACCTGATGTATGTTGGCGTATTAATTTTCCTGGGGAGGTGTCGGGGGGATGATTTTTTCGGCTTCTATTAGGTCTTGTATCGCATGCTTTAGAGGAAAGAATCGATTAGTCAGGTGATCCGGCCCTTGATGGAAATTGCAATGGGTGTTAGAATCATAATTTTTTGAGAGTGGATTTGGTGGTGGTCATGACTGGAATAGTGTGACAAGACCCTTTTTGACTAATAGTGGTAAAAGAATATTCAGGGTTTGCTCCAATGGTGTAAACACTCGATTAAATCGAGCTCTCCTTTGTTCTGGGGCCATTTGTGCCCCTTGTCCATTAATGGCCCTTTGTGTTGGCCCGACAGGTGCTGAATCTGGCTGTGCTGCCTTGAATTGGAATGGTGCCATGTTGGTGTTGGGTTGTGTGTTTATTCTAGTATGGACATCTGTCCCGATTCTTCTTTACTCGATAAATTTTTGGACCCCACTGGCCGTACTTTTGTTCAGCCGTCCTTCTCTCAACGTGTTTTCGCAGCGATTGGTGTTTCTTACCAAATTAGCGAAACTTGATTGTTGTTGATATACCAAGAAATTAGAGATAGCGAGTAGGGTGGTTTTCGAGTTCTTGTCGATTTGCTCCTCATCCGGGATGCGATTCCTTACTTGGGCTGCTGGGCCCTCCATTTTCCAAGGTACTCACTAAACGTCTCGTCGCACTTTTATTTCAATTGGGCCAAATCGGATTTACGTGGTTCGATGTCCGTGTTGTAGATATATTGCTCTTTGAATAGGTGGGTGAGATCCTTCCAGTTTTTAACATGGATGGTTCGAGAAAAGTAAACCATCTTAGCGCAGGTCTCGTGAGACTCTTTTGGAACACTTTGATGAGGAGTCATTCCTCTCCGTCGTATCGACACATGTCCCCACAATATGATTTCAGATGGGCAATGGGGTTACCCGTGCCATTGTATTTATCGAAAGTATGTATTTTAAATTTATGGGGAAGTGGTACTTCCGCAAATAGGCACAGGTCGGAGAAATCAATTGCGTGGATTTCAGCTCCACTCATCTTCATTAGTTGTTTTTGAATTTTGTCCATCTACTCTTTCAACAGCTCTAATTTTCAGGATGATAATGCTAGGGTTGGTCCCCCGATAGGTTACCCCCATTCATTTTAGGCTGCTAGTCGGTTGGTGATTGTGGGTGATGGGGATTAAAGCTGACAACTGCCCCTGTATAGGCCCTACTATTTCGAAGCTCATCCTCCTTGTACTAATGGCTTGCATAGGCAAATGTTAGGAGAAAGGTGAGGTTATTTTGTTGAATTTGAGTGGGCTATTGGGGGCCTAATGAGACCATTGTATGTGGGGGAAGCTTTGATGATGGGTTTGTGGGGCAAGGGGAGGAGCGATTGGTGGGTTTTGGAGGACTTGAGCAGGTGCTTGGTGAAACCATTAGGGTTGATGAAGATTGGGATGATTTTGTTGGGGGGTAAGAGGATCTGTAAATTGGGGGTTTTGGATGATTGGAGATTGGTTCTCATATGGTGAAGCGGGTGAACATGATTTGGATGAGAGATGAATTGTGGATGGTTGATGGTTTGAGATGGATCTCCCTGTCTGGTTGGGAATAATGGGTGTGGTTGGATATGGTTCATGTCGGGCTAGTGGATTGGACGAGAGGGATTTGTTGTTTGATGGAAACTGGGGTGCACTTATTGGGCATGGGTGTATGTGGGAAATTGGGGGAATTGTGGGGGGGTTTAAAAATATGACCACCCTTGAATGGGCTTGGGGTTGGGCATTAGGCCTTTGAGGCCCACTCAAATGGCTTCACGATTGGTATTGGGTGGTGTGGATTATGGGTGGTTGATTGGGATTGACATTTCGGATGAAGGAGGTGTGGAAATTTTGGAGGGTTTGTTAGGGATTGGGTATTTGGGGTGGAGGAGGGAGATTTTGAGAGGCCTTCCAGGTTGTATAAGCTCTAACTGTAATATCCTGAAAAAAGCACGTTAAACAGTGACCTCGGGATCCATGCCTGATTGGTCACGGGTTTGACCAATTAGGAGTTAAATAGTTAGCATAGAGTGTGATGAACGGAAGAGATGTGATAATTTGTATGACCATGTGATGTGTGATGTAAATCTGAGGTCACATACACCTATCGCGGTGCATGTGCTCAACACACAAGTGAGAGGAGAGATAAAAGGGTTTAATAACCCTAAATTGTATGTTTTGGGTTGTTGGGAGAGAAGTAAAGAAGAGAGAGAGAGGAGTAAAGAAGGTTGAGAAAGGAGTGATTGTGAGTGATTGGAAGGGGGATTCAAGCATTAAAGAGGCCGATTCAACGCGAGGAATCCGTTCAAGCCAAAGCTGGAACCCTAGCCTTTCCAACTACTTGATTTAAATCAATTTGAAATTGATTAAAGGTAAAATTATTGTAGATTAAATGCATAGATTGAAGAGTTAGATTGTAGTTAGAAATGGGTGAAAATATAGGATAAAGGCTTAGAAAAATGAAGGAAAAAGAAAGGGAAAAAGATTGGGAAGAACAACCCAAAAGGGGCTGAATCTGGCCATTTCGATTAATCGAAATTGAATTTTGATTAATCGATTTTGGCAAAGAAGTTGAAAAGTCAGAGGACCCCGATCTCGATTAATCAAATTGAGTTTCGATTAATCGACTTTGAATTTCGATTAATTGAATTGGGTATCGATTAATCGACTGGGAACCTACAGTGAACTCCAGTGGAGAAAAGAAAAGAACTTGGAGAAATCGACTAATCGAAATTAGAGTTCGATTAATCGATTTAGAATTTCGATTAATCGATTTGGGATCGATTAATCGATTTTGGAAACTCGATTACTCGATTTGAGAATCGACTGGATAGAATAGAGAAATTCGATTAATCGATTTGGGAATCGATTAATCGATATTGAATTTCGATTAATCGATTTTGGAGTTCAATTAATCCACTGTGCCAGTTTATGTTGACTTTTGAATTTGACTTTAAGATTCTTGGAGGGTCTTGAACCTTCTTTATTACATCTTTAGTGATGTATTTCACATGTTATGTGGTACCATAGGCGGTACGTGTGAGCTTGGGCACAAGGAGCCACGTGGGACCTTGATGCATGATCAAACAGAGACTTGAGGTAGGGAACACCTTGAACATGTACTTTATTTTGCAAGAGCATGTATGTAATGATATAGAATTCCATTTAAAATGTTTTATTGCTTAAGAGTTTGTGAAAAGTGAGTGTGTGTGACATCATTAAGAGTAATTATAATAAGCCATCCCCAGGGGATGAAGAAGTAAAGAGATAAGAGCATCAGGGTGATGCAAGTGAATGGATACATCCCAGGGATGTATCCAAGATTGAATCATGTTTGATAGGGCCTAACTAATATAAGATAGCACACTTACACGGTGAATAACTATATGTAAAGCACCTGATTCTTTTGTTATTTGAGGTTTGATAGGGTACCCCACCTATGTGGCGGGATATCCACGACTGACACAGCAGGATATCCGTGACCGATACGGCGGCGAAATCGTAGGCCAGTGCGGAGGCTTATCCGTACACAGTAGGCACACCCCAGGGGTGTTGAGTTGAGACAAGTGAAACCCCACCACCAATCCCCAGGGGAAAGGGGCTTGGGTACTATTTGTATTCCCAGGGAATACTTTTAAAACTGTCTATATAGATGACGATGATGGGTATCTCATCGGGGCTCGATGCTATATTGCTCGGGGATTACTTAAGTTGAAAGTTTAAGTTTTCTTTGGGCCTTTTCAGCATCATTCATATATAAATAAAAGACATGAGTAAACTACCAGTAAGAATGTGATTCTTTTCAACTGTTTTTCATCAGTAACTGCATAGACACATCATGCATGACATATCATGGAATATATGTGAGTGGTAATTTATATGTTCAACTATGTTCTATTCCCTATTGAGCTAGGATGCAGCTCACCCTTTAGACTATACGTCGCAGGTCTACTATTAGCAGCTGCCGAGGCTTCAGGAGACGTTGACCCCGGTGAGTCGGACCTTGCACCTGGAGACGAGTTGGAGCCACCTCCTGAGGACTTCTTCTAGAGGATTCTGTTGTGCAGCTTTGAGAGTTTTGAGAGATTTTTGTACGGCTTGGTATGTCAAGCCTTGTTTTCATTAAACAATGTATATGTATAGATTTGGGATAATTCTTTTGGGCGAACCATTTGTGATGATTAGCTATCATCGATGGTTCGGATCGGTTCTCCGTTCATGTAGATGCATGAGGGTAGAACTGTATTTTGAGAAATGCTTATATAGTAATTTAATTCTGCAGCTTCATTCACTATTTCAATTCAATTCATTGCTTGATATACCAATGTTCCATGCATAGCTAAGGGGCACGGTCAAGATGATCGTGCTGATGGCAAGAGTTTCGGGGTGCCGAAATCCGGGCTATCACACTAACCATGTCTTCCATCATAGTCATGGGGTCGACTATGGGGATGGATGTGGAAGACCCTTCCGATGAGGGGGATGGATGGAAAAAATTGGGCATGACCTGAGTGGATAGGGAAAAATGAGGGGCATTTGGAGAGGATGTGGGAAAATTAGGCATGGTATGGGTGGCTGTGAAAACAATGGGTGTACTTTGGATGGATGTGTGGGGAAAATGAGGTGCATTTGGAGAGGGTGTGAAAGGAAAATTGGGCATGATTTGAGTGAATGCGGGAAAATTAGGCATGGGAGATGGGGGAAAATGTGGTGTATGTTGGGTTAATGTGGAGGGATAATGGAGTAAATTTTGGGTGGATGTTGATGGAAAATGAGGTGAAAGTGTGGTGGGAAAATGAGATGGATTTTGGGTGGTTTGGGAAAAATGGAGGAGATTTGGAGTGGATGTGGAAGGAAAATGAGGTGGATCTTGAGTGGTGGTGGATGGAAAAATGGGAGCACCGAAGGGTCCGGTGACGTTGAATTGAGATTGGGTGGGGGAATCAGAGATAGGTATCTCCTCCATATGGGAATGCGATGGGGAAGGTGGTGGGGATGAATCGGGATCAGCGTAAGTCGGATCGACCGTCTAACATACACCACATTTTCCCCCATCTCCCATGCCCAAGACATTGTTTTGTGGCGGGTCGAGTATGGATTCCTTGGGTGAGGTTCGAACACTTTCTTTCTCATTCCCTTACGAGATGACAGAGGGTAAGGCGATGCCGTAGTTTCGGCACCACAAACTCTCTTTTTTGGATTTTTAATTTTCTTGATGATGATGATGATTTTTTTTTTTTTTTCTCTTTTTTTTTTTTTTGAATCATTTTCTCTTGCGGTGTTTGTTGGTGCCCTTGAAACTCCCTTTTCGAGTGGCGTTTTACACTCCTAATGCCTCCCACGATGGGATCCCGATGCACTTTGGAAGAAACACAAAAATTCTTTTGTTTTATCTACAGGCACGGAAATCCATGGGATGACCCGATTCCTCGGGAGAGACAATAAGAGGGCGACCTCTCTTGACCGATGAGGGAATTTTGGGTGTCAAGATTGTGGGATTTATCAGGGATATTAAAAATCACTAAGTGGACAGTTCGGGAATAGTAAAAAAGGCCTCAGATTCGGGCTGCTCAGCTAGAATAGGCTAGCATATATTTGATATATGCAAGGCTAAAATTTCAGTATTTTGGTCTTGTGTATATATTATATAAGCAAGGCAAAAATTGTCGATTTTTAGCTTAGCGTATATTTTATATACGCAAGGCAATATCTGGGGGATTTTGGCCGAATGTATACTTTATATGCGCAAGGCTAAAAAGATGGACTTTTGGTGGCCCAGGATACCTCAAAATCGATATATGAGTACTAAGATGCAAAAATATGACTCCGATTTACCGGTCTCTGGCAAAGGCTCTTGAGTAGGGGCTTCGATTATCTATCGAAAAAGTGTTAAGCACCTGATCAACCTGCCCGGACCCTTGTAGCACCGCTATAGACCTTCGTGTGGTTGCACTTTTGTTGAGCTTCCGATAGCAAACGGGTTTGAGGAATGAGTCTTGGCTCCTAAGGCTTGAGATCTAGAAGGTAGGAGAGGTAGGCTAAGGCCTAGTTCTTGCTAGAACTAAGGGATTGGTGATAGAAGATGAGATCTAAAAGGTAAACCTGGGTTCTAGAATTTGAAGGGATAAATGCTTGAAAAGGAGAGGAATCACTAAAGCTCTTTCTCTCTTTGGAAATTTTTTCAAGGTCCTAATCAAGGGGGGCGGGGGGTGGTTCTCTATTTACAGAGTTGGAGTAGATTAAAGGTGTAATAACCCGAAAAATCACGTCAAACAAGGACCTCGGGATTCGTGCCCGATTGGTCTTAGGTTTGACCATGAGATAGTTCATTGATGAACTTATGGTGAGATGAGCGGATGTGATGTGTGAACCAGTGTA
Organism: Chloranthus sessilifolius; assembly: GCA_021018995.1. NCBI lineage: Eukaryota > Viridiplantae > Streptophyta > Magnoliopsida > Chloranthales > Chloranthaceae > Chloranthus > Chloranthus sessilifolius. The sequence goes on along the minus strand of CM037585.1, from coordinate 128,942,438 downwards.
GAAGAGTGGAGAGATAGAGGAGTGTGTAGAGTAACACACACCGATGGGTGTGTATGTGCTCCACACCGAGAAAAGAGATAAGATAAAATGGGTTGAAAACCCTAAATTTCATATTTTGGTGGTTGAGAGGAGTAAAGAAGAGAGAGAGAGAGGAAGAGAGAAGTAAAGGAGCTAGTGAGAAGTTATTGCAAGTTGTGGGAAGGGGATTCTGGCGATCAAAGCGCCGGATTCGACGCGGGGGGGATCTGTTAAAACAAAAACTGGAAACCCTAACCTTCCAACCCTACATTTAAATCAAATTGAGGTTGATTTAAGGTGAGATTCTTGTAAATAAATGGTGTAGATTTATAGAATAAATTGTGGTTAAAATGGGTGGAAATTGTAGGAATATTGCTTAGAAAATAACTGAGAAAAGATTGGGGAAGAACAGCCAAAGAAGGCTGAATCTGGGGATTTCGACTAATCGAAATTGGGATTCGATTAATCGAAATTCACCAAGAAGTTGAAAAGTCAAATGACCACGAATTCGACTAATCGAATTGAATTTCGATTAGTCGACTTTGAATTTCGACTAGTCGAGTTGGGTGTCGACTAGTCGACTGAGAGCCTCCAGTGAGGAGTAAAAGTGGATTGAGGGAAATCGACCAGTCGAAATTGGATTTCGACTAGTCGAGTAAGGATTTCGACTAGTCGAATTGGACTCGATTGGTCGATTTTGTATGATCAATTATTTAAGTGAAAATCGGACAGTTAGAACAGGGGATTTCGACTAATCGATTTTGAGAATCGATTAATCGAAATTGGACCTCGACTAATCGATTTTGAGAATCGATTAATCGAAATTGGACCTCGACTAATCGATTTTGAGAATCGACTAGTCGAGTTGGATTTCGACTAGTCGAACCAGGAACTCGACTAGTCGACTGACTTAGTTTTTGTTGACTTTTGATTCTTACTTCAAGACTCTAGGGGGGTCTTGAGACTTATTCATTACATCTTTTGTGACGTTTCGAGTGTGTTTAATGGTATCATAGGTGATACGTATGGAAGTGGGCACAAGGAGTGGGACCTTGATGCATTGAATCGATAGAGACCTAAGGTAGGGAACACCTTGAACATGTACTTTATTTTACAAGAGCATGTATGTAGTGATATAGATTTCCATTCAAATATTTTCTTAAAGAATTGTGAAATGTGTGTGTGTGATATTCATAAGAGTAAATTAACGAGCCATCCCTGTGGGATGAAGAAGTAAAGAGATAAGAGCATCAAAGGTGTGATAGTAAATGGATACATCCTGTGGATGTATCCAAGGATTGAATCATGTCCGATAGGGCCTAAGCGATATAAAATAGCACACTTACGGTGAATAACTATATGTAAGGCACCGATATTTTTGTTATTTGAGGTTTGATAGGTTACCCCACCGGCGTGGCGGGATATCCACTGACCGACACGGCGGGATATCCAAGTGGCCAAATCTGTAGGCGAAAAGTAGGCGGTCTGAGACAAGTGAAACCCCGCCACCAATCCCCAGGGGAAAGGGGCTTGAGTACTATATGGTATTCCCAGGGAATATATTAAAACTGTCTATATAGATGACGATGAAGGGTATCTCATCGGGGCTCGATGCTATATTGCTCGGGGATTACTTAAGTTGAAAGTTTAAGTTTTGCTTTAGGCCTTTTTGATTATTCATGAGTAAATGAAAACATAGTAATCAACAGAAACGAAATGCTTTTAACTTTCATCAACAATTGCATAGATACATCATGCATGACATATCATGGAATACATGTGAGTTATAATTTATATGTTCAAACCGTGTTTGTTCCCTATTGAGCTAGGATGTAGCTCACCCTATAGACTATACGTCGCAGGTCCACTATTAGTAGTGGCGGTTTGGAGACGCCGATCCGTGAGTGGGACCTTCGGCCGTGAAGAGTTGGAGCCACCTCCAGAGGACTTCTTCTAGAGGACTCCGTTGTGCCACTTTGAGAGATCTTGGAGAGATTTTGTACGGCTTGGTATGTCAAGCCTTGATCTTGTTTAAAACCATGTATATAGGGCTTTGGATTATTCTTTTGGGACGAACCATCCGTGATGATTTCTATCATCGATGGTTCGGATCGTTCTCCATTCATGTAGGGGCATGAGGGTAGAAACTGTCTTTTGAAAGTTAATTAATATAGAATTAAATTCCGCAATTTCATTTTTAGTACTTTTGATGCTTGATATACCAGTGTTCTGTGCTTAGCAAAGGGCACGGTCAAGATGATCGTGCAGATGGCACGGGTTTCGGGGTGCCGAAATCCTGTCACAGTTGGTATCAAAGCTATTTTCTTTTAGCAATTCTGACAAGGGTTCTTTTGTCAGAACATAGGGGCTTCTGCTAACGAAACCTTAGTTTCAAATGCAGCCGCAAAATGTCGTCTAGAGGAAGAGGCCGACCAAGGGGAGGCCAGCAGAGAAGTCTACGTAGTGGAGATGGTTACATCTCTCCTACCAATAGAGTGCCTCTAGGAGGTACTGAGGCCCTGAGGCGATAGTAGTGAACAGAGGAAGAGGACCGAGATCACCAGGACCAAGACCAAAGAGAGCAAGAAAGAGTGAGAGAAAGACAAGAAGATAGAGAGGAGCGACAAAGGATGATGCACACTATGGAGACTATGGCAGCTGCCATGGCACAACAAGCCGCATCCTTTGCAGCTCATGCATCAAGAGACCAGCACCCACCTACACCACCTGTAGGATCTGCGATGCCTGTGCCCTCATCATTTACAGAATTTAGGAGGATGAGACCTCCTTCATTTTACAACGGGCGAGACTATGGCGGCGAGAAGCTGGTTGATGGAGATGGAGAAAGTCTTTAGCGTGCTAACTTGCACGGAAGATGAGAGTGTAAGATGGGCAGCTTACATGTTGGATGGGGAGGCTGGGCCTTGGTGGAAGTCTGTGATACGGACTACTCGGGGAGACCCCGAGTTTGCCTTGGACTTGGGAGGAATTTGTTGAGGAGTTCAACAAATAATATTTTCAGTGGTGAGAAACCAACTAGAGATACAATTTTTGCATTAGTACAAGGAGAATGACGGTGAGAGAATACGGGTAGAGTTTCTCGACTTGCCCGTTTGTCTCGGACCACGTCGCTCGAGGTGATGAAGTCCAAGAGGTTTCACAAGGTTTGAAGCTGAGGTTAGGGAGGCGTAGCTCCATTTCAACCGAGGACCTATGAAGAGGTCATGAGCAAGCGTTAGTTGTAGAAGAGGAAAATAATGAGATATCGGCGGAGGAGCAGCAGAGAGGAGGAAACAAACAAGGAAGAACGGCGCACTATGAACCGGTGAACAAAAAGCCGAGGTTCATGGGCCAGAATCAGAGACCACAGTTTCAAGGGGGTTTTGGAAGACCGGCGCAACAGCAACAACACCAACAGAGGTTTCCATTACTTGCGTCGGGGAGACCTATTCGCTATGAGATGCCTGCCATGTCTCTGGCGCCCATTACACAGTGGTTCTCGTCTTATTTCTTCCACCTGGAGACTTGCGCAAAGTGTGGCAAGCCTCATAGGACGATGGATTGTAGATTGGGAGCTAGGGGCTGTTTCCGATGTGGCAAGGTGGGCCACTTGATTAAGGATTGCCCCGAGACAGATAAAAGAAAGACGGTTTCGATTCACACTACCGACCAATTCAAGTAAAAACCGATTGTCAGGGAGAGCCTATGCGATCCTTTGCTCAGAAGCGAGGAACGTGCATGACGTCATCCAAGGTGAGATTTTGTTAAAATTAAAGAAAATTTTCATTTCATTAAAACTTTAGATAGAGAAGGAGCATATATTAGGAATTGAATAGATTATTTTTCTTTTGTATATGAAAAGCTGTATATAAATTGAGGGTGTAAATTGATGTGTAATGTATTGTATGTGTGTATGTATGTATACTATAGGTACTCTAAATATATATGAAAAGGATATTTGTGGATATGACGCTCGAGTATTGATAGACCCGGGTCTACCCACTCATTAAATCACTCCGCGTTTAAGAAGATAAAGATTGTTCCAGAGACGTTAGATTTCGTCCTATCTGTGTCTATTCCGACTGGAGAGTTAGTAGACACGGAGTTAGCTTGCAAATCCATCATCGTAGAAGTTCGAGATTTGGAGGTGCATGAACTAGAAGCAAAGTCGATCATAGACATGCAAGGGTTTGATGTGATCCTTGGCATGGACCGGTTGCGCAACATTGTGCAAACCCGATTGCAAGAACAAGGTGGTTATCTTCAGACCCAACACAAGAAGATCATTTCGGTTTCAAGGAGTGAGGTCGTCATCAGTACCACTGATCTCAGCAGTAAGGGCCGAAAAGATGATCAGAAAGGGTTGCAGTGGATACTTGGCTTTCTTGAAGGAGGACAAGGAAGAAAAGAACGTCATTTCTGAGATAGCAGTTGTGCGAGACTTCGCCGACGTGTTTCGGAATTGCCTGGATTACCTCCAGAAAGAGAAGTAGAATTCGCCATTGACTTAGCGCCAGGAACGGAGCCTATTTCGAAAGCACCTTATAGAATGGCTCCCGCTGAGTTAAAGGAATTGAAGGAACAACTACAAGAGCTTATGGACAAGGGGTTTGTTAGACCGAGCGTGTCTCCATAGGGAGCACCGGTCTTGTTTGTCAAGAAGAAGGATGGGTCAATGCGGCTATGCATTGACTATCGGCAATTGAACAAACTCACTGTGAAGAACCGCTACCCTTTGCCTAGAATAGACGATCTATTCGACCAACTGCAAGGAGCAAGGTATTTTTCCAAGATCGACCTGAGATCTGGGTATCATCAGTTGCGAGTCAAGGCAGAGGACATTCAGAAGACAGCTTTCCGGACACGGTATGGACACTATGAATTCCTTGTGATGCCGTTTGGATTGACGAATGCTCCGGCGTCGTTTATGGATCTGATGAACCGAGTGTTTAAACCACACTTGGACTCCTGCGTCGTAGTATTTATTGATGATATACTGATATACTCCAAATCCAAGACAGAACACGAAGAACATTTGAGGATTGCTCTGACTTCGTGAACACCAATTGTACGCCAAACTCAGCAAGTGTGAGTTTTGGTTGGAAGAAGTTAGCTTTTTGGGACATGTCGTCTCAAAGCATGGTGTCACTGTGGATCCAGCAAAGATTGAAGCAGTAGTTAAATGGGAGCAGCCAAAGACAGTGACCAATGTCCGAAGTTTTCTGGGCTTAGCAGGCTATTATCGACGTTTCGTTGAGGGGTTTTCAAAGATATCGGGACCTCTCACGAAGCTGACACGAAAAGATTCAAGGTTTGAGTGGAGTGAGACATGTGAGAAGAGTTTTCAAGAACTCAAAACGAGACTCACTTCGGCTCCAGTGTTAGCGATTCCTTCAGGCAGTGGAGGATACGCCGTGTACAGCGACGCGTCATACAATGGCCTTGGTTGTGTACTCAACCAACACAAGAAGGTGATAGCTTACGGATCAAGACAGTTGAAAGAACACGAGAAGAATTACCCGACTCATGACTTGGAACTGGCGCGGCCATTTTTTGCGCTAAAGATTTGGAGACATTACTTGTATGGTGAAACCTTTGAAATTTTCACCGATCATAAGAGCCTCCGATATCTGTTTACACAGAAAGAGCTCAATATGAGACAACGCAGATGGATGGAATTCCTCAAGGACTACGATTGCTCTATACAATACCATCCAGGCAAGGCGAATGTAGTAGCCGATGCATTGAGTCGAAAAGGTTCTCGATTAGCTTCTTTGATTTTGGGTATGCACCGATGGAGATTATTGGAAGACACGGCACTCTATGATGCTAACATTGAGTCAAAGGACCGGATCCTTTTGGCTAACATATCCGTAAAGCGTTGATATTTGAGCATATCCGCGATCTACGATTTAAAGATCCGCATTAACAAAGATTCATCAAGGCGTCGGTGAAGGCATCGGTCGGACTTCTCATTGAAAGAAGATGGTTCTTTATTGTTTAAGGGCCGTCTATGCATTAGGACAATGTCGATCTAAGACAACGATTCTTGATGAAGCTCATAAGTCAAATTACGCTATCCACCGGTAGCACAAAATGTACCAAGATTTGAAAAGAACTCATGGTGGAAGGGGAAACAAGGCGTGGCGAGTATGTGTCACGATGTTTGACTTGTCAGCAAGTGAAGGTTGATCATAGACATCCTGCGGGACTATTGCAACCTTTACCAATACCGGAATGGAAGTGGGAATCGATCTCGATGGATTTCATTGTTGGATTACCCCGTACTGCCAAGAGACACAATGCCATTTGGGTCGTCGTGGACCGATTGACCAAATCAACACACTTTTTGCCGTACAACACTACGTATACAGCGGGAAGATTGGCAGATTTATACATGAAGGAAATTGTAAGATTACATGGTATTCCAAGCAACATAGTTTCGGATCGTGATCCACTATATACGTCCAAGTTTTGGAAGAAATTTCAAGAAGGAATGGGAACACGGCTAGACTTTAGTTCAGCTTTCCATCCTCAAATTGATGGACAGACAGAGCGAGTGAACCAAGTAATAGAAGACATGCTCAGAGCGTGCATGCTTGATATGCAAGGATACTGGGATGAGTATCTACCGATGCTCGAGTTCGCATATAATAACAGTTTTCAAACGAGCATTGGCATGGCACCGTATGAAGCTCTGTATGGACGACGATGCAAGTCACCTCTCAATTGGGAGGAAACAGGTGAGAAATTTGTATTAGGACCAAAGCTACTTGAAGATAACGCTACCGTCGTGCGAATAATTAGAGAAAGGTTGAAGACAGCACAGAGTAGACAGAAAAGTTACGCCGATATGAAGCGGACTAGTGTTGACTATAAAGTGGGCGAGCACGTGTTTGTGAAAGTATCACCTATGAAAGGTGTAATGAGATTTGGAAAGAGAGGGAAGTTAAGTCCACGTTATGTTGGACCGTTCGAAATTTTGGGACGAGTAGGTGAAGTTGCATATCGTATTGGTTTACCACCGCTATTTGATCGAGTGCATAATGTTTTCCACATATCGATGCTCAGGAAGTACGTAAATGATCCGTCTCATGTATTAGGGAAGCAACCTATAGAGATGTGTGAGGACATGAGCATGATAGAGGAACCAGTGGAGATTTTAGATCGAAAAGAACAAGTACTGCACACTAAAGTGATTCCCTTAGTGCTTGTCCGGTGGAATAATCATCCAAAAGAAGAGGCTACTTGGGAACGAGAGACCGATGTGAAGGAACAATATCCAGCCTTGTTTCCAATGACGTGAGAATTCGATGTAAACCGCAAACGTAGTTGTGAAATCTCCACGATATTGGTAATTCAATGGAAATTTTGACCCAAATTGTTCAATGGAAACTTTTGTGAAATTTTCATTAATTGAGACATTTCGACTAGTCGAATTGACAATTCGACTAATCGAAAGTCAAAATCGACTAATCGACTGGCTATGCCAGTGGACCAGAGTTCAAAAAGAATAAGTTAGAAAATTTCGACTAGTCGAACTAACTGAATTGGACATGGGTAAAATCGATTAGTCCAAAAATTTGCATTCATCAATCGAAAGTTATGGAGGAGTTGTAGAAGTTTAAAAGGGACACGATTTTAATTAGTCGAATTATATTTCGACTAGTCGAAGTTAAAATTTCGACTAATCGACTTTGGATTTCGACTAGTCGACTGTGTCCTTCCAGTGGGCTCTAAAAATAGAAATTTGAACCCTAATCATTTCGACTGATCGAAATGGGATTTCGACTAGTCGAAATTGAATTCGACTAGTCGAATTGAGAAAATCGACTAATCGAATTCGGGGATGGTATCAAATTTGAAATTCGACTAGTCGAACTGAGAAATTCGACTAGTCGAGCCAACCAATATATATATGTGAAAGGGGTTTTTTCAAACCATTCGACTTTTGAGTTTTGGGCATCCGGTTCTTCTTCTTCTCCGGCGATTCAACCACCTAGGGTTTGCACCATTTCCAGCCATTCTCGACCGGATTTGACTTCACGCAACTTCTCAAGATTGGGTAAACCCTAATCTTTGTTCTTCTTCATTATTTTGCATATAAGAAACCCTAGTTCCTTGCATTTTAGCGAAAATGCACTTAAGACTCGATTATCATCGAAAAAGGCAGCTTCAAAACTGCCGATACGGCGCAAGAATGCCGCACCACCAACCCCTTCACCTGTGAGGACACCCTCACCATCGACATCGGACACTACGTCCGGGTCGACGAGCGCATCTTCACAAGACGCAAGCCCTATTCCACCACCAACCGTCAACCTTGAGAAACCCACTGAGTGGTGGGCAGCCAAGATCTTTGAAGTCGAACATATTTTCGACAAGACCCTTTTTGACAAGGATGTGGTCCAAGGTGAGACCATTTGGGCCCTAAACTACCTCAACAACGCCGGTCTCACCTTCCTCCTCAAACCAATCCGGAAGTTCTATTATCCGCGACTGGTTAGGTTATTTTACCAGGGCCTCAAGGATGGCCCTACTGACGACGTGGTGAAGACCACGATTGAGGGTCGTGAATACCTCATCACACGTCGTCATGTCCAAGAAGCAGTCGAGTGCTACTTGGACTATGTACCCGAGACCGACATTACCACCCTTCCGTGGTCAATGTCGAAGATATCTGGCCGACATGACCAAGGGGAAAAGGGATCGGGCACCTCGTCCTAAGAGGGTTGACCTTCCACATTATATGTGGATGCTCGATTCATTTTTCACGCCAACCTCTACCCCATGCGCCACAAAGACCGAGCGTGTTGAGTTGGTGCAACAGGCCCTCTATGCGGCCTATAGCGGCCGATGGTTTGATGTTACCATGGTCATCCTCGAAGGGATGAGGTACATCAAGGGGAAGCTCATGAAGGGCAACCTCCGAGCTAGGGATGGGATGCCCTACGTACGCATCATCTCTAGCATTCTAGAGGCATATTCATCCGACCCCGCCTATGCTGTCTAACCCCACGAGGTGACCACCCGATCCGGTGAAACCATTCTCCCACACCGAATGGAACAGAGTTACAATCTCAAGAAGACTTGGGCGCAGCTGCAGTTCCACCACAGCCACAGCCACATGTGCCCGTAGATGGCGCAGTACCACCCCCCGTCATTCCACCAGCTGCACCGCAGCCAATCATTCCACCACCACCACCAGCAGCTACACCACCACCACCTCGACCTACACCGGCGACCCCCTCTACTTCACGTCGCCGACCCGCCCCAGCCACCACCACCACCATTGAGGAGGCTCTGGCCCGCTTCGAGGCCAGAATGGAAGCGAATAACGAGAGGATGAACAGGAGAATTGATTTCCTCATGTTTCACACCCTCAAGTTTATCTACCCTCACACCTACCAGGACATGCTGGCCCGGGAAGAAGAATGGACCGCCGGCACCACAGCCTTTCATCAGGGCCCGGTCTTTAGGACGCGATTACATGATGCCGGTGCTTCTACTTCCACCGCACCCCCACCACCGACGACGACGACGACGACGCAGCCACCATCTACTTCCACTACCATTCCACCTCTGCAGCCGACTGAGATTCCACAGCCGCCGCCGACAGAGACTTCTCATCCGCTACCGCCACCAGCCATCCAGCCACCCGTGGCAGATCCGCCAGCTCCCGTCGGACGGCCTGCTCCAGCTTCAGATCCACCAGCTGCAGGGGCACTGACCGTAGTTTTGTTTTTTTTTGTTTTGTGCACTGTACATCTTTTTGTATAGGGGTGAACCATTTTTCTGTTCTGGTCCCCATTTCTGTAACTATTGTAACTTTTGATTTTATACTATACAATTTGGTTACTGTTATATATGTTTCATTAATTGTATAGGTAAATGTACTTGCTTGTGTGCTACGTCGTAGACCACCTCACCTCCGAGTGTGCGGGGGGGGGGGGGGAAGTGCAGACCACCACACCTTTGGGTGATTTTCGAGGACGAAAATTCCCAAGGTGGGGAGGATGTAATAACCCGAAAAATCATGTCAAACGAGGACCTCGGGATCCGTGCCCGATTGGTCTTAGGTTTGACCATGAGATAGTTCATTGATGAACTTATGGTGAGATGAGCGGATGTGATGTGTGAACCAGTGTAGAAGAGTGGAGAGATAGAGGAGTGTGTAGAGTAACACACACCGATGGGTGTGTATGTGCTCCACACCGAGAAAAGAGATAAGATAAAATGGGTTGAAAACCCTAAATTTCATATTTTGGTGGTTGAGAGGAGTAAAGAAGAGAGAGAGAGAGGAAGAGAGAAGTAAAGGAGCTAGTGAGAAGTTATTGCAAGTTGTGGGAAGGGATTCTTGCATCAAAGCACGGATTCGACGCGGGGGGATCTGTTCAAACAAAAGCTGGAAACCCTAACCTTCCAACCCTACATTTAAATCAAATTGAGGTTGATTTAAGGTGAGATTCTTGTAAATAAATGGTGTAGATTTATAGAATAAATTGTGGTTAAAATGGGTGGAAATTGTAGGAATATTGCTTAGAAAATAACTGAGAAAAGATTGGGGAAGAACAGCCAAAGAAGGCTGAATCTGGGGATTTCGACTAATCGAAATTGGGATTCGATTAATCGAAATTCACCAAGAAGTTGAAAAGTCAAATGACCACGAATTCGACTAATCGAATTGAATTTTGATTAGTCGACTTTGAATTTCGACTAGTCGAGTTGGGTGTCGACTAGTCGACTGAGAGCCTCCAGTGAGGAGTAAAAGTGGGTTGAGGGAAATCGACCAGTCGAAATTGGATTTCGACTAGTCGAGTAAGGATTTCGACTAGTCGAATTGGACTCGATTGGTCGATTTTGTATGATCAATTATTTAAGTGAAAATCGGACAGTTAGAACAGGGGATTTCGACTAATCGATTTTGAGAATCGATTAATCGAAATTGGACCTCGACTAATCGATTTTGAGAATCGATTAATCGAAATTGGACCTCGACTAATCGATTTTGAGAATCGACTAGTCGAGTTGGATTTCGACTAGTCAAACCAGGAACTCGACTAGTCGACTGACTTAGTTTTTGTTGACTTTTGATTCTTACTTCAAGACTCTAGGGGGGTCTTGAGACTTATTCATTACATCTTTTGTGACGTTTCGAGTGTGTTTAATGGTATCATAGGTGATACGTATGGAAGTGGGCACAAGGAGCCGAGTGGGACCTTGATGCATTGAATCGATAGAGACCTAAGGTAGGGAACACCTTGAACATGTACTTTATTTTACAAGAGCATGTATGTAGTGATATAGATTTCCATTCAAATATTTTACTGCTTAAAGAATTGTGAAATGTGTGTGTGTGTGATATTCATAAGAGTAAACTAACGAGCCATCCCCAGGGGATGAAGAAGTAAAGAGATAAGAGCATCAGGTGTGATGCAAGTAAATGGATACATCCCAGGGATGTATCCAAGGATTGAATCATGTCTGATAGGGCCTAATTGATATAAAATAACACACTTACACGGTGAATAACTATATGTAAGGCACCGATATTTTTGTTATTTGAGGTTTGATAGGTTACCCCACCGACGTGGCGGGATATCCACGACTGATACGGCAGGATATCCGTGACCGATACGGCGGCGAAACCGTAGGCCAGTGCGGAGGCTTATCCGTACATAGTAAGCACACCCCAGGGGTGTTGATTGAGACAAGTGAAACCCCGCCACCAATCCCCAGGGGAAAGGGGCTTGGGTACTATATGGTATTCCCAGGGAATACATTAAAACTGTCTATATAGATGACGATGAAGGGTATCTCATCGGGGCTCGATGCTATATTGCTCGGGGATTACTTAAGTTGAAAGTTTAAGTTTTGCTTTAGGCCTTTTCAGCATTATTCATGAGTAAATGAAAACATCAGTAATCAACAGTAAAACGAAATGCTTTTTAACTGTTTCATCAACAATTGCATAGATACATCATGCATGGCATATCATGGAATACATGTGAGTTATAATTTATATGTTCAAACCGTGTTTGTTCCCTATTGAGCTAGGATGTAGCTCACCCTATAGACTATACGTCGCAGGTCCACTATTAGCAGCTGCCGCGGCTTCAGGAGACGCTGATCCCGGCGAGTCGGACCTTGCGGCCGGCGAAGAGTTGGAGCCACCTCCAGAGGACTTCTTCTAGAGGACTCCGTTGTGCCACTTTGAGAGATCTTGGAGAGATTTTGTACGGCTTGGTATGTCAAGCCTTGATCTTGTTTAAAACCATGTATATAGGGCTTTGGATTATTCTTTTGGGACGAACCATCCGTGATGATTTCTATCATCGGTGGTTCGGATCGGTTCTCCATTCATGTAGGGGCATGAGGGTAGAATTGTCTTTTGGAAAGTTAATTAATATAGATTTAAATTCCGCAATTTCATTTATAGTACTTTTGATGCTTGATATACCAGTGTTCCGTGCTTAGCTAAGGGCACGGTCAAGATGATCGTGCTGATGGCACGGGTTTCGGGGTGCCGAAATCCGGGCTGTCACAAAAGGGGTCCTTAAAGGCTAATGGGTTTAGCAATTAGGTAATCTCTAATCTAAGGTTTTTTGAGTTTTTTAAGGGTTTGGATAGGTGGGAACTTAGGTTTAATGGTAGATGATAGGGTGTGGTTCAAAAGAGCAAAAGAGTTAAACTTAAGTCTAGGAGGGGTGCAACAGTCCAAAAGAAACTAACCTCAAACTTTGGGTTAGTCAAAAAGTCAAACCCCGGGGATGATTTTAAGACATTTTCTAAAAAAATACTATTTCTAAGCCTTGTGTATATAAAGTATACCCTAGGCTTAGGAACAGTGTCTCTCAGGAAACTGGGAAGTTCAAAGCTCGCAGCTGAGGCTTGGGAACAGAAACATGCCTTGCGTATACAATTCCGCATTGTTTATACTTACCCCTACGATTCTGTCATTTATATGCCTTAGCTGATTTGCGGCCCTACTTGAGTACATTTATACTTACCCATACGATTTTGTCAGTTACCTTCTTAGCTGATTGGCGGGCCTACTTGATGTATTTTACGTTTCTCGCTTAGTCACTTGATTGATCCCGCAATTTTATAAACCCATTAACCTTTAAGTACCCCTCTAATCTACTCCAACTCTATAAATAGAGAGCCACCCTCCCTTGATTAAGACCTTGAAAAATCTTCTAAAGAGAGAAAAAGTTTTAGTGATTCCTCTCCTCCTTTTCAAGCATTTGTCTCTTCAAATTCTAGAACCTAGGTTTACCTTTTATATCTCATCTTCTATGACCAATCCCTTAGTTTTAACAAGAGCTAGGCCTTAGCCTACCTCTCCTACCTTTTAGCTCTCAAGCCTTAGGAGCCAAGACTCATTCCTCAAACCCGTTTGCTATCGAAAGCTCATCAAAAGTGCAATCACGTGAAGGTCCACAGCGATGCTACAAGAGCTCGAGAGCCCCGACTCTCCCCTCTATTCCTCTACCTTCTTTTGCTTTCCTTTTATCCTATAATTTGAGCCGTTAAGCCAATGAAATTTCGGTGATTACAGGGGCCTCAAATACGACCATAGTGCCTTCATTTGATCTTTTCTTTTTTTTCTTTCTGTTTCTTTTCTTTTGAAATATTTTTACTGCAAGATGAGTTTTCGCCATGCCCGTTATCGCCATCTTTTTTACTTGTAGCGCCCTTTCGAGTTTTCATTACGTTCATGCGTTTTGCATTTTTACTCCAAGCGCCTTTTCAGGTTTTCACCTGGTCTGCACAAGCTCGCTCTTTTTACCCGTAGTGGGTACCCTTTCGAGTTTTCACCACGCCCATCTTTTTCTTTTATATTCAAAGACCATGACACGGACATTGGTTCCGTCATAGCCGGGTGATTGAAATTCTTTTATTGTCTCTTAGCTTGGCTCGTGCTGATTCAACGGATACCATAACTGTTTGTAGACCTTAATGAGGGCTTTCTTCAATGATGTATCTTGGCCATGGGATAGGTTAGAAATTTTGAAGGTATTCTCGGATTTTCAGAAGGATTTTCTTGATTGGGTTCCAGTTGTCGTAATACACTTCTTTCTTGGAGATTTTGACTGTACATGCCCCACTTTTTCTTCTATATATATATATATATATATATTTTTGCTCTTTTTCTTTCAGACAATCTCTTTTTTGTTTATTTTTCTGATTTTTTTTGGATTTTGATGGTAACTCTCTCTTCTTTTTTCTTTTTTTCTTTTTTTGGTATATGCATTTTCACTTCTTTTTTGGTGGGTTTTATGAAAGAAAGGCTAATGGCCCAACGGATGTAGCAAAGGCCATGAGTATTCAAGGACATTTTTTGACTACTTGGTTTTCAAATGATGACCTCTTTTATGGGGTCCTTAAGTAGTCACGTATCCATGGTGGCGAGGCGGAACGCGTATCCAAGAAGTACTTCTCGGATATTGTAAAGTCTTTCTCAGTTGAGCTTGAATTTCTCTCTTGGATCAGCATGGAGAGAAGGAAAGATCTTCTTGAGTACCGTGTCACCCACTTTTAAATCTCGAACACGAACATGCTTGTTGTAAGCACATGCGATCCTCCTCTGATAGGCCTAGGTGTGACACAACGCTTGAAGCCTTTTTTCATGGATCAGGCTCAATTATTCGAAACATGCCCTTCCTTTTTCGGCCTCTGGCAGGTCGAACTCGATGAGGATGTGGAGTGAAGGTACTTCAACTTCAACTGGTAGCACTGCCTCAGTTCCATACACAAGGGAGAACGGTGTTGCCCCTATAGCTGTACAAATCAATTTTTGATAGGCCCATAGTGTAAATGGTAATATTTCACTCCAATCTCAGTATTTGATGACCATCTTCTCAAGGATGCAGACAAGTGTCTTGTTAGTAGCTTCGACGGCTCCATTGGTTTACGACTGATATGGTGACGAGCGATGATATTTTATCTTCTACTGCTCGCATGCGCTTGTTCGCAAAGTTGGTACCATTATCCGTGATAATGTCCTTAGGCATGCCAAATCGACAAACGATGTTGTTCTTGATGAACTTCTCGATGTGATTGGCTGCAATGTTCATATAGGATGTTGCCTCTACCCATTTGGTGAAGTACTCGATGGCAACGAGGATGTACTGATATCCATTAGATGCTTTCGAATTGACTTTTCCAATGACGTTAAGGACCCATGTGGCAAATGGCCATAGAGTGGTCATGCTATATAGATCTATAGCAGGAGCATATATCAAACTGGAGTATTCTTGGCATTTGTAACACTTCTGAACGTTCTTGCAACAGTCAGTTTCCATAGTGGTCCAAAAATACTCTTACCGTAGAATCTTTTTAGCGAGCATGTACCCATTGACGTGGGCCCCGCATTCCTTCGTGAATCTCCTTCACGACGTTGGCTGCCTAACTTTCAGTTAGGCATCTGAGCAAGATGTTATTATATGATCGCTTATAGAGGCATTCGCCACAGATGACGTAGTTTGCTGCCAAACGTTGAATAGTCTGTCTGTCGGTCTTGGATGTGCCTTTAGGGAAAGCTCATGTTTCGAGGAAATTTTTGATATCTGAGAATCATGGAGGCTCATCATCTACCTTTATGGATCCCTCAATCTGAAGGTAAAAGGTCGGCTCATTTATTTGTCCAATCATGATAGGCTTCATTTCGACGCCATATGAAATTTCGACCATTGATGCCAAGGTTGCGAGTGCATCGGCAAATTGATTTCTCGCTCGTGGTACAATGGAGAAGGTAATGTCGTCGAAGCATGCAATTAAGTCTTCTAGGTGCTCATTGTATGGGATCAACTTCTCATCTTTTGTCTTCCAATCTCCATTAGTTTGACATATGATTAACTGTGAGTCACCAAACATCCTGAGATGAGTTACGTTTAGGTCAAGAGCTGCTTGTAGTCTTCGCACTCGGCCATATTATTGGTATAAGGGAAATTGAGTTTGATGGAGACTACTCCTTGGCCTTCAGCATTCAATGCCCCATCAAAGTGTATTACCCAAGAATCCTTTGTCTCCTCGGTGTCATCTTCTGTCATGAATAGGATGTCTTCATCAACAAATTCGGTCCTCAGCAGTTCGTAATCAGGTAAGGGATTCTCGGTAAGATGATCAGCGAGTGCTTGCCCCTTGATTGACTTTTGAGTGACATACGTGATGTCAAATTTAGATAGAAGAAGCTACCATCGCGCAATTCGGCTAGTGAGAGTTGGATTTTTGAATAAGTACTTCAACAGATCCATTCGTGCTAGGAGGAGAACTGCCTGGGAGAGTAGGTAGTGACGAAGCTGCTGTGTAGCCCAAACGAGAGCCAGACATGCTTTCTCTAGATTAGAATAGCGTGTCCCATAGTCAGTGAATTTCTTGCTCAGGCAGTAAATTATCTACTCTTTCCTTCATGTCTCATCGTGCTGCCCTAGGACGCATCTCATTGAAACTTCCATCGTGGAGAGGAACATTATGAGTGGTTTTCGGGGTATTGGTGGTACCAACATTGGGGGTCTGAGGAGGTAATCCTTGATCTTATCGAACACGGCTTGACACTCATCGTTCCATTCAATGGGTAAATCTTTTCTTAGTAGCTTGAAGATCGGTGTGCATATATGAGTTAACTGTACAATGAATCAACTAATGTACTATATTTTACCCAAAAAGCCTCTGACCTCTTTCTCAATAGATGGTGGCAGCATTTCGACCATAACCTTCACTGTGATTGGGTCAACCTCGATCTCCCTTCTGCTAACGATGAAGCCAAGTAGCTTTCCTGACATAGCGCCGAATGCGCATTTCTGAGGGTTCAAACGCAACATGTACTTTCTCAGTCTTTCAAATAGCTTTTGGAGGTTTATCAGGTGATCATCTTTCTCTGGTGACTTGGCAATCATGTCATTGACGTATACCTCAATTTCTCGGTGTATCATGTCGTGGAAGAGTGTTGTCATTGCCCTTTGATACGTTGCTCCAGCATTTTTTAACCTGAATGGCATGACTCGGTAACAGAAAGTTTCCTAGAGGGTAATGAATGATGTAATTTCTCGATTTGTTTCTGCCATTATAATATGGTTATAACCGAAAAATTCGTCCATAAATGAGAGCATCCCATGCCTGGCAGTGTTATTGAACATGATGTCAATGTGAGGCAATGAGAAGTCGTCCTTCGGGCTTGCCTTGTTAAGATTTTTGAAGTCAATACACATGCGGACCTTTCCATCTTTATTTGGTACCAACGCGATATTGGCTAACCACTGTGGGTATTTGGAGACTATAAGGAAACCGGCGTCGTACTGCTTTATGACTTCATCCTTCACTTTTAGTATCCACTATGGCTAGAGGTGCTTCAACTTTTGCTTGACAGGCTTGACATCGGGATACAGTGGTAACTCATGCTCGACCAAATAAGTGTTCAAATCAGGCATATCCTCGTATGACCATGCGAAGACATTTTGGTATGACCGAAAGAAATCAATCATGCTTTTCATTCCTCGGGAGACAACGATGTTCCGATCTTAGTGACTCTAGGAACCTCCTCAGTACCCAGATTGACATCTTCAATTTCCTCTACGATCGGGGTAGGGTCATGGTTAAAATTGGCATACCGTTCAAGGAGCTCATTGGGAAGCTCCTCAGTTAGGTCCTCCTCGTCCAGACTCATAACTCCTACCTCTCATTGTATTTCTACAGGAAAGAAGTCGATTTCACATCGGACGAGTTTTTTAACTAAGGCATCATTTTCTTTACTTTTTTCAGGAATTTTGAAAGATAATATTTTTAGAATTTTTTGCATTTTTTCTATTTTTTATGGTTTTCCTTTTCTTCAGAGATGAGCCTTTAGCAAGGCGGGTCTCTATATACACATGGTACTGCCTGCCATGGGCTAATATTATTTTTTATAGGTTATTTATTTTGAAAAGTTGGTGTCGTATTTATAGTCACTTGATGCTTCCAGAGTTAGGGGCATTGACACCCAATTCCTCACCTGAGATGTCGCTCCTTTACCTGGTCGAGTGGAGGAGGCTAATCGAGATGACTTTTGAGGGTCAGCCTCCATCATATTTATCATTGGTTTGTTTGGGACCCGATCCTCAAACGTTAATATGGGTTTGTAATGGTTTATGACAGGGGTCTGTATTAGAGGGGACATCTCTTCTTCAAAAAGGGATAGGGATGCTAGGTCTATTTCAATATCGGGAGGATGATCTAGGGATTGGTTAGGTGGATAGCGGCTGCCAGTTTACATGGGGTCAGTTGTGTTACCCCATTCTGGTCTATCTTGATGATCCCTGCGCTCATGAAAGTGCTTTGGATGTGAGGTCATGATTGAGGTTCATCCTACAGATCTATCCCCCTGGCTTTGGCAGCAGTGATGGTTTGGGCCTTCTCTTTGACTTCCTGAACTTCTTCTTCAATGGGTTTGTAACCTAACCCAAACTTGATCTGTTGTCCGCCTCTGGCTCTGACTAGGTCCTTCATGCCCTGCAAGCGAGGTCCTAAATCCTTTCCTTTCTGGTAGCCCCATTTCTGGAGCATGGTTACTGCTACAATCATTCCACCTTCCGTCCTCAAGGTGACTTTTCTTAGGGGTTCGGGTGCCACTGCGGATACATCATACTAAAAACTGTGGAGATATGTGTCTTCAGCTGTGTGTGGCACATCCAATACTTTAAGGTTTTCAATGCTGTGCGACCTTTTCTCCTTCCTCTTGTCCTTATCCCAAAATGGTAATGACCTTCTGCTCGGATATGAATCTGAGTTTTTTTTTTTTTGAGAAAAGGATATGAACTTGAGTTTTTGATGCAAGGTCGAAGGTATTGCCCTGATTTCGTACAACCATGGGCGCTCTAGCAGCAAATTGAAGGTGGATTTGATATCCATGACTTGGAACGGGATGGAGAAGGTCATTGACCCACTGGCAAGCTCAAGATTGACTTCTATTATATCTCTCCTTGTGTTATTGAATCCTCTCGCGCTTGTTCCAGTCGGCCTAAATGTGGAGGGATCCACCCCTATCTTGGTTACAGTTCTTGGAGGACACACATTTAATGTTGATTCATTGTCTATTAGCACTAATGGGATCACCAAGTCCCCTGCTTCTACTGTGATATTGAGAGATTTGGAATGATTACTTCTCTCATTCAGAAAATTGGCGATCGAAAATGAGATGGCATTGGGAGCCAACACCTGCCCGATTTTCTGCCCTACTTCATTTAGAGACACTTTGCTATATACATGTGCGCCTTTCAGTGCTCCCATTAGAGCCTCGATGTGGAGAGGAGACGTCATAAATAGGTCCCAAACGGTGATGTGAGATGGCGTTCTTTTCAGTTGTGTTTCCAGCATGTGCTCTCTTCTCTGCTCATCTTTTCCATGGGGTATACTGTAGCAGGTTCCTTTTTCTCTTCTAGTTGGGCTGGTACTAATACATTAGGTTGCTTAGAGATCCTCCCTGATCGTGTAATGAATTCAACTGTCCTCTCGCTGCTACTGCCTGCATTGATATCTGTCTGATTGTAATTGAGCGAGACCTGGTGGGAGTCATAGGTTGGTCCTAGGATTTGAAACGGATCAGACGAGCATATCGGGGGTGTCTGAATTGATAGTGTAGGATAACTGGATAAAACATGGTTAACTTTTGCTAGATGTGAATAGGTTGGAGGAGCTGAAAAAATGGGCCAAATGTGGCCTACGGGAATTGTGGGTGACCGTACTGAGAGTGATGTGGCGGAGCGAGGCCAATGGTAGTTGATTGGTGCCAGAGGGGGTAATGGGGAAAAATTAACCATCAGGCAATTGCTAGGGGTTGCCGCAGCATATGGCCTAGATCCAGCAGGAGAATGTGTGTTTACTCGGCCAAGATCGGCTCCAGATTGATGTCGAAAGATGGATCAAATTGATTTAGCAAGGAGAGGAATGTCCGATTTGGTTTGGAGAGAAGAAGAGGAAATTTTTTTGTGAAATAACCTTTTTTCGGGTCTCTGCCCGTGCCCGGCTATTTTAAATATAAAAATGGCCTCGCGTATATTTTATATGTGCAAGGCTTATTTTTCTCAGATTTGGCTTTGTGTATATTTTATATACACAAGGCTTATTTTTCCCAAAATTTGCCTTGCGTATATTTTATATACCCAAGGCTTATTTTGCCTTCAAAAGGGCTTTGTTTTACCCAAGGCTGGCCTTGTGGACATGCATAAAAGTGGCACACACTCCCAAAAAGGTGCGTCGGCCTCCATTCAATCCGCTCGGGCCATTGTGCTAAAATAAAGGTGCACAGTCGATGAGCACACTAAAAACCTCGAACAAAAATGCATAAAAAACAAAACAAAATAAAAATAATATATACATAAAACATAAAATAACAAAAATGTGTGCCTTGCTGAATTGTACACATTCCCAAAAAGTGTTCCGACATCAATATTCGCTCCGCTCGGGTAGTCGTGCAAAATTAACTTCGGGACCGATGGGTTCGCCCAAAGATCTCGAACTCTACTTTGCTTAGGGGCACCCGTGCCGATCAAAATGGGGCAATCAATGCCTCAAAAGATCAGTACAAACCATTGGATCTCTTCGCGTCTTCGCTTTACGCCAACTTTGAAGTATGGGTCGGTCCCCCTCCCGCTCGCAGGGCTGTTTTGTTCTGAATGAAATTGAAACATCATGCAATATCAATCACACCATCACGGTCATGCCCAGTAATATTGCTAAGCGCTTGGGGACCGATAATGTGACAGCCCAGATTTTGGCACCCCGAAACCCATGCCATTAGCACGATCCTCTAGACCGTGCCCCACGGATATGTATGAAATATTGGTATAACAAGCAATGATAAATAAATGAAGTAAACAATTGCATAAAGCGAAAAGTAATATGCCCAAGTAGCATACGCAAAAGACAGTTCTGCTTTCATGCCACTGCATGAACAGAGAACCGACCCGAACCATCGGTGATAAACAGATCACCCCAGATGGTTTGCCAAAAGAATAATTCAATTTAATTACATTGTTTATCAAAATAAAGGCTTGACATACCAAGCTGTACAATTAGTTCTCAAAAACTACTCTCTGTCAAAGTACATAGCAGAGTCTCCTAGAAGAAGTCCTCGGGAGGAGGCTTCAACTCGTCTCCAGGCACGTAATTCGAATCACCCTGATCTACGTCTCTCGAAGCCTCAGCTACTGCTAACAATGGACCTGCGACGTATAGTCTAAAGGGGTGAGCTACATCCTAGCTCAATAGGATGTCTCATTCTCATTAGATTTCTTGACCTTAGTTGCTCGCATCACACAAATGCCTTTATCACATTCTTGGTGTCACACACACACCCATTTTCACAAAGTTTTTCATAGTTAAAATATTTTCAATTCTGATAAACATATCACTACATACATGCTCTTGCAATTAAAGTACATGTTCAAGGTGTTCCGTATCTCAATTCTCTGAAGGTCCAAGCATCAAGGTCCCACGCGACTCCTTGTGCTCGCTTTCACACGTACCACCTATGGTACAACACAACACATGCAATACATCGCTAAAGATGTAATAAAGAAGGTCCTAGACCTTCCATGAATCTCAAAGTAAAATTAGAAGGTTAAGTAAAACTGTCAAAGTCGATTAATCGATTCCCAAAATCGATTAATCGAAACACAATTCGATTAATCGATTCCCAACATCGATTAATCGAAACCCAAATCGATTAATCGATTCCCAAAATCGATTAATCGAGATTCAAATTTGATTAATCCATCCCAAATCGATTAATCGAAGTATCTAACATAATAAGGTCGATTCTCAAATCGAGTGGTGGAAAATCCGAAATCGATTAGTCGATCCCAAATCGATTAATCGAAATCCAAAGTCGATCAATTGATTTCTCAACTCGATTAGTCTATTTTCCCAGGTCATGTTTCTCCAGCCACTGGAGGTACCCAGTCGATTAGTCGATTTCCAAATCGATTAATCGACCTTTCAAATCGATTAATCGAAATCGGGCATCCTTGACTTTTAAACTTTCAGACCAAAATCGATTAATCGAATCCTAATTTTGATTAATCGATTTAGCCCGATTCAGCCCCCTTTCGGGCTGTTCTTCCAAATCTTTTTCCTTTATTTTCTAAGCCCTTAATCTATCCTTTTAATCCTACTTGACTGAGTTTAATCATCTATAATCTATGCATTAACTTCAATTTAAAACTCACCTTCAATCAAATATCAAATTGATTAATATCTAGGTTGGACTGGCTAGGGCTCCAACTTTTGCTTCAACTGCGCCTCATGCGTTGAAATCCGACATTAAATGTTCAATCTTCCTTCCAAACCAACCACAATAACTCCTTGATAATTTATCTCCTTCTCTTTCTCTCTCTCTCTTCTTAACTATCTCTTCAATAGCCAAAACAAAAGGGATCTAGGGTTTTTAAACCCTTATATCCTCTCTTTGGTTTCGGTGTTAAGCACATACACCAGAGATAGGTGTATGTGGCTCAAAACTAACACCATTTACTACACTCAGGTCACGTATGCATCACGTCAGTTCATCACTCCATGAGTGCATTGTTTGATCATTACTTGGTCAATCCTATGACTAATCGGGCACAGATCTCAAGGTCAAAGTTAAACGATAAATTTTTCGGGATATTACAGATAATCTCGAGGAACAGACTTTTTCCAATAATATGGGCTTCCGCTACTCTCAATGTTTTTTTCCTTTTGATCTTCAAGGTTCGTTTTAAATACAACGGACCCGATAGCTGTGCCTTAGGCCTGTTTGGATGTCTTTTTCTTTGACATACGATCATTAGTGATCGGATATCAAAGCGGGGCATCTGTAGACACCCAAATTTGGCCCAAGACTCGATCGACACATATTCCAAGAAAGGCGTACTCCAGAGCTTCCAAAAGCACCTCCTGAACCCTTAGAGCTTAACCTGAAACCTTAAAACCTTTCCCAAACCCTTACTAATAATTCAATCCTCAAACCCACTTGCTATCAGAAGCTCACCGAAAGTGCAACCACGCAAAGGTCCATAGCGGTGCTACAAGGGCTCGAGAGCCCCGATTCTCCCCTCTATTCCTCTACCTTCTTGTGCCTTCCTTCTATCCTAGAATTTGAACCGTTACGTCGCCGAAATTTTGGTGATTGCGGGAGGCTCAAATAGGATCATAGTGTGTTCGGGCAAGGAGAAGTGCCGTTCATTTTATTTCTTTTTTTATATTTTTGGCCATAAGTAGAAACCGCTTACGAGTGGGTTGATCTGGTGCTTAACACCTTCCCGATAGATAACC
Organism: Chloranthus sessilifolius; assembly: GCA_021018995.1. Taxonomy (NCBI): domain Eukaryota; kingdom Viridiplantae; phylum Streptophyta; class Magnoliopsida; order Chloranthales; family Chloranthaceae; genus Chloranthus; species Chloranthus sessilifolius. Next base: position 128,919,128 of record CM037585.1, on the reverse strand, counting down.
GAAGCCCCTACCCATGGGCCATTTGCAAAGACCGACAAATCGGAGTCATATTTTTACACCTTAGTGCTTATATATGGATATTGATGTATCCCGGGTCACCAAAAGCTCCGGGTGGCGACTTCATTTTTTTAGTGAGCGTATCGACGCGATGGATTGATAAAATCTATGGTTGCACAATTACACATGACACACATATAAAAAAGTGATGCTACAATCATGCTTAAGCGTGATGGGGTAATATGATTTTAGGGTTACTTTTTGAGATGTGTCATGTGTAATAAAGAACCGATTGTCTTATGGTACATTCACGATTCATAGATTCAATGTGTAGAAGATGGGGATGAAAAACGACCTCCACCATCTGATTCAAATGTTGTCAATGCATACTGGCTGAAGAAGGTGGGGTGAGAGAGCAACATAGCGGGGTGAGTATAATGGTACCCTTTTTTAATAGGCAAGTTGGGATTCAACTTATGACCTGGATGCCCAAATCGTCTGATTACTGACATTTTTGTTAGACCATTTTACCTAGTTCACCGATTTCTTTTATCATGGGGAAAAGTGTGGCAAGAATCTCTCCCATTAAAGGGTTTTTAAATCGTAGGGTTCAAGTGGTCTTTCAAGTGGAAAGAGCTTCCAAAATGAGTTAATCTATCATATATATATATATATGAAAAGGTGTCCGTCTTCCATGAGAGACGATCACCGTCCTCCAAGGTTCATGGTAGAGTTCCACGTGGCATCTAAAACTTTATTTCAATATGACGCGGACCTCGGGTGCATTACTTAGATCATTTTTAAAAAAAATAATTTTGAAAACTCATCTCCACCATGTATTTTTTGAGCCGTAAAATGTAGACTATTGAAACTAATTAGACATTGACTTATGCTTTTAAAAAGTTTTTTTTGAATTTTTTTTTTTTTTTAAATTGATCTAAACCATCCACTCGTGCTCCACGTAGCAACCAAATAGTATTTTGGCACTACAAAAAATAAGACTAATAGCGGCAATTTTTTTTAATAAAAAACTGCCACTATTAGTCTTGTCGCTACAAAAAACTGCTGCTAAAAAAATAATAGTGGCAGTTTTTTGTAGCGACAGGACTAATAGCGGCAGTTTTTTATTAAAAAAAACTGCCGCTAATAGTCTTATTTTTTGTAGTGTGGGTATCATGTGTACCTCCACGCAGACCTTGGAGGACGGTGATGGAACCGGCTCTTATATATATATATATATATATATATATATATATATATATATACAAACAAAGAGTTAGCCTGAACGCAATAGTCTACATGTCTCTGTGACTGTGGTTGTGTATGGCATAGCTCTATATTAGCCCTTACCATAGCAGAGCTCACATGCTTTAAAATGTTCCCATCCTCTTTCCTAACATTCTGCTACAAGCTTTAGTAGGTACCCCTTCTCCTTGATAACTCCTTGCATAGCAAGATTTTCTTGTTCAGTAGTTCTACCCTCCTCTCTACTTACTCCTTGTCAGGGCAGGGGGAGTTAGTAGAGAGCAAGGAGAGGTTACTACTAGAGCAGGTAAATCCTCATTTGTAAAGAGTTAGAAAAGAGCATGAAAACCAACTAAAACAAGAGAACTCTGCTTTGACAGGAGCTAACAGAGAGCTATGCCATAGACAACCATATTCCTTAGAGGGACTTCTAATGCATGGTTGGACACCCATTGTAGACTAACTCTTCCAAAATACTACACGAGAGTCTTGAAAGTCAAGAATCTCTTGTATTTCAGGTTTGGACAATGTTATACATTGGATAATATTTGATAGATAATTTTACAAACAATTTATGTGGTGTAATGTGATTAGCTGCACACATAGTAGGGCCCAAGCACTGCAAGCAGTCACATTATACCACATACACTGTCTACAAAATTGTCTATAAAAAATTGTCCACTATTTATAATTTTTCCTATAGCGGTAGGTTTTGTTTCGGGAAAAATCAGTTAATGCCTTGACTTTGCGTTGACATTGATTAGTGATGTATTCCTCCTTCATCAATTAGGATTTGTGGGCATTGTCGTAAATCCTAAATCTTTTATGCGTTATTCAGGTCTCTTTAGGGAGATTCTATCCTGAGAGGATGTTATCAGTTAGGAGATTTACGTGGTTTCTCCGAAAAAATAATATTAAAAGGCATAAAAGAATATATAAAAATAAAAATTTATTAAAAAATTATGAATTATTAGTAAAGTTTATGAATTTTTAAGAAACATAAGAAATTTTTAAACATTCGTGAATAATTCGTGATTAATGCATAAAACGTTAAATTCGTGAATTATTGGCGCATATATATTTTTAAAAATCAGGAGAATTTGGTGACTGATTTATAGTCTGCTATAGTCTCAGTCCTAACACCAGTTGATCATCTGATGAATTGAGATTTTTGTAGACAATTTGACATAGTTAATTGAAAAGCAATGAAGGGATTATGATGTGAAAAGCACTTTTTCATGCCAATCCATCTGTCTATAAAGGGTTTTAAAATCTATCAACTGAAATGGTCCACTGATTTGGCATTCCAGAATCTCTTGTTGTATAGGATTTTCGGTTCGTCAAGGAGATGGTCCACTTATTTGGCATTCCAGATCAAAGAGCACACACCAATTGCTGCCACTTGGATGGCTCAGATTGATGATCGATATTATTAGAATAGTCTCACATCAGGGCCTTGGGTTATATATAATCTGGACAAACCTCACCTTATAAGCTGGTTTTATGAGGTTCAGTTAGTCCCATGAAATTCTATCAGACTCCCTCAGTATAACATTTTCTATCCAACGGGCTGTTTACTTTATCGGGAACCCGACCACCTCAAATTTTGATTCTAACTAATAGTGGAATACAATTATATTCTAAGAGTAATTTTAAAATAATATATGGTCAAAGATTGCTTGGTACCAAAGATAAGTTACCTAGTCCCATATTAGTTTGCTTCCATTTTCGTGCAATTGACTCTTGCACGGAAAATGTGATTAGGTGCCACATGGCAGCAAGCTAATGCAGGACTTACCCTACATTTTTCGTGCAACTTACCGTACATTTTTTGTGCAATTGACTCTTGTTGAGTGCACTTTTATTGCTCATTTTTATTTTTTATGATAATTGTGATCATCGAATTGCCCTTAGGTAACATCTGATCATATGATTAGGTGTCATATGACAGCAAACTAATGTAGGACCAATTAAGTTAAGTTTGGTGGCCCTTGGTACCAGGCTACCTTAACCCTAATTGCAGATAGCAGCTGAGAGTCTCAAGGTTAGGTGGTCTTACCAGAAGTGAGTGGGAGACAAGCTGACAAAGAAAAGCTGGGTCTTGAGAGGGTCCACGTGGACTTCGAGCCACTCGGACCAGGTCCTCAAAGCCATCTCAAAGCTACGTAACATCTCTACCTCTTTGTATATTCCATCGTTGCTCTCAAATGAGCCCCACCTGATCAATCCATATTCATATAGATTACATTATCTTGACTAGGTACTACCAAAATGATGCAGTGGTGCACTGTTGCCCCCACCGTAATATGGAGGGACCTTTGTGGATTAAGAGATTAGATCAAGAACCATTGAAACTTACAAGACTTTCATCCGGGCCCTTCGCCACCATAGATAGGAATTGAACACGAGTACGTCCGCATCAATCCAATGCCTCGCGTGCTTTTCGATCGCATGTACTCTAATGATTCTGTCGGGGAGCCGATGGTTCACCGGATCGTCCGAGTTCGATTCAACGAGCAGAGGTGCCCAATAGAACTCCACCGATGCATTGTACTCCTGCGTTACGTCAAATTCAACAAGTGTTAAGGACACATATGTAATATATATATATATATATATATTACATGGGGAATGCTAACCTTGCCTTCTTTATTGGGAGGTTAGTATTTTCCTTAGACTAAACTGCCCCTTTGCGATTGTATCATGGTGAATACATTAAAGGCAAAATTTCCACGTTTATTTTTTCCTTGACAAACTTGTAATTTTCTTCTTATAATGGCAAGTTTGCCAAACAAATATGATTTGTGCTCCAATGGCAGACCTCAAGCATCCTCTTAAGGTCCACATGGAGCCAAGTTGTGTTGTTTTGATCAATTATTAAAAATAAAAAAAAAATCAAAAACTCATCTCCCCATGTGTATTTTAACCTTTGAAATATGGACCATTGACATTGGTCAACAATCAACTTTAATTTTTTTTTTCAAAAAAATTAATCGAAATTATACACCCGTACTCTAGAATAATGTTTTGAGTGCCATGTTGACTCGGAGGACGTTTGAGCCTCCTTTGTTGGAGAACTAAACCGAAATCCACACACACAATTATATATATATATATATATATATAATGATCATTTGACTCAACTCAGGAGACCATATACCTCCACATTGATCAGGAGATTTGAACGGTCTCTTGGCTCGAGTCATGCGTGACTCGAGTAAAAAGATCATTTCCCTATATATATAGACAAAGGAGAAATGCGCTTGGGCGTAGAGATATCTCTACGCCAATTAATATAGGCGCGACACGTAGCACATCTTTTGTGAAGTGATGGGTGACATGGGACTTACTTTACTAATTAACTAGGATTAAGCTTTTAAAATATTATAAAAGTTATATTTCTTTTCAGCTATTATTCTTGACTTTTTTAAAAGTTTTTTTAAAGTCTCTTTCTTTTCTCTCTCTTCTGTCTTTTTCTAAGAAAGTGTCATACTTGCTTTTTCAAATATATTTTACTCAAAAAATATAAGCGCCAGATAGTGAAGCGCTAGCCCTTAAATGAGGTGTCAATGCTTCGATTAAAAAAAACGCCCCTAAAACGAGATGATTCGATAATTTTTTTTTCTTTTTTATCGAAGCGCCGATGCCTCTAAAATGAGGCGTCGACTCTTCGATAAAGAGGCGTCGGCGCTTCGATAAAAAAAAATAATAATAATCGAAGCGTCGGCGCCCTAGCGCTTTGATAAAAAATAATAATATATATTTTTTAATCGAAGCATCAGTGCTTTGATAGCGCCAACACTCCTAAAACGAAGTGTAGGTGCATTGATAGAGAGGTGCCGATACTTCGATAGAGAAGCGCGCTCGCTATCAGGGTGCTGATGCCTAGTTTTCAAGGTGCTGTCGCTTCTCTCCCGAGGTGCTAGCGTTTTGCTATGGGACACCATATTTTTTGAATAAAATATGCTTAAAAAAAGTAAGTCTGACACTTTCTTGAAAAAATAGAAAGAAGAAAGAGACTTTTAAAAAGTCAAGAATGACGGTTGAAAGGGCATTTAAGTTTTAAAATATTTTAAAAGTGTAACCCTAGTTAGTAAATTGGGCCTCATACCACCCATCACTTCACAAAAAAAACGTTACTTGTCGCGCTCATATCAATTGGCGTAGAGATATCTCTACGCCTGAGCACATATCCCCAGGCCTCATATATATATGGTAATGATCATCTCACTCATGAAGTCATGAATATAATTCCATGACTCTAGCAAACATTGGTTGTATTTCACATTTGGTTGACTTTTTAAGTCACCTGATATGACAAGCAATCAGATGCTCCAATCATGAGATTATGTCCTATGACTCGAGTCATATGCCAATTTTCATATATATATATATATATATATATATATATATATATATATATATATATATATATATATGAAAATTGGACAATGCTCTCGAGCGTAGAGTTATCTTTATGCCAATTGATATGGGTGCGATATGTAGTGTCTCTTTTGTAAAGTGATGAGCGGCATGAGGCCCACTTTACAAACAAGGGTTAAACTTTTAAAATATTTTAAAAGTTATATTTCCTTTCAGCCACCATTCTTGACTTTTTCAAAAGTTTCTTCCTTTTCTCTCTCTTCTTTCTCTTTTTTAAAGAAAATATCAAATTTATTTTTTCAAGTATATTTTACTAAAAAAATATAAACGCTCGATAGCGAAAAGCTAACACCTCTGCAGATAAGCATCGACGCTTTGATTAAAAAATATTTATTTATTTATTTTTATTTTTTTATGGAAGTGCTAGCGCCCTTAAAACGAAGCGTCAATGCTTTGTTTAGTGGAAGCACTGTCACCCCTAAACGAAGTGTCAACGCTTCATTTTAGGGGCATCAACGCTTCGATAATTTTTATTTTATTTTTTTCGAAGTGCTGGTACTCTTAAACGAAGCGTCGATGCTTCGTTTAGAAGTGTTGACGCTTCGCTCCGAGGTGCTAGCGCTTCGCTATTGGGCATCACATTTTTTGAGTAAAATATGCATGAAAAAGTAAGTTTGACAATTTCTTGAAAAAATAGAGAGAAGAAAAAGACTTTAAGAAAGTCAAGAATGATAGCTGAAAGAGTATTTAATTTTTAAAAGTATAACCCTAGTTAGTATAGAAGGCCCCATGCTACCCATATCTTCACAAAAAAGACGCTACGTGTCGCGCTCATATCAATTAGCGGAGATATATCTCTATGCCTGAGCGCATATCCCCGAACCTCATATATATATATATATATATATATATATATATATATATATATATATATATATATATAATGATAATGTTCATCTCACTCGAGTCCTGAAATATATTCCCATGACTCTAATAATCATTGATTGCATATCACATCAAATTGACTTTTTAAATCACTTGATATGACATGCAGCCAATAAGTGTTCCAATCATGAGATTATATCCTATGATTCAAGACATAATCATTTCCTATATATATATATATATGGGAGCCGGTTCCGTCCTCCAATGGAGGACGGTGGGCGCCCTCCTAATAAAGTACTTAGCGCCACATGTCCATTCCTTTAACTAAGGTTAAACATTTTCTTGAAATGATTAACTAAGATTAAACTAGTGTAGTTGTATTTTACTTTTTCATTTTTTTTTTCCTTTTTTTTACCCTTTATCTTTTTAAAAAAATAACTTACTTTGGACTTAAAAGGTAATTTCTTTTATCTCCTTATTCATTAGGGAATCATTTCTTCTTCCTTCTTCCTCACTCAACCATTAAGCATGATCATTGATGCTCTTTTATCTCCTTATTCATAAGTTAATTGCAGTGTTTACTATTAGATGAAAGATTCCTTTAATTGGCCTCAAAATCATCCTATCTTTTCTAAAATGAAAACCCAAATTATTATGAAAGACTAATTATGGGGAAATGGAATGGAAGCAAAAACCTTAGATTAATTGGCTGAATGAGGACAGAAGCACAAATAATTTATTCTTGGGTAAAATTTAGAAAGGCTAGAAGAGATAGTACCATTAGGTGTGTAGTCGCATACTCGGTGAAGATAGTCCACAGTCGGTGGAGAGCGAATGAGAAGCTCAGAGAAAGAGAGAAGATAGAAATAGGAGAGCAAATATTGATGATAGAGGACTCTCGAGAGAAAAACTCTCGTTGTTAGAAAAGTGAGTGGAGAGAGAATGAGAAAAATCTGGGAGAGGAGATTTTCCTTTTTTAGTTTTTACCACCAGCTTCTTTACTTTTTTTAGTTAATCATGATTAAAACTTACTAACCCATATGGCACGTGGCATTTTTTTTTGGGTATTTTGGAGGACGCCTATCGTTATCTGGAGGACGGAACCCTTTTCATATATATATATATATATATATATATATAGCCGGTTAGGTCCTCCATTGGAGGACGGTCACCGTCCTCCAAGATCCACGTGGAGCTTCACGTGACATCCAAAATAGTGTTTGGGTACCACATGAGGCATAAGTGGACGGTATAGATCAATATTAAAAAAAAAAAATCAAAAAAAAATTTTTAAACTCACAAGTCAAAGTTTGATGGGTTTCATTGGTTCACATTTCACGATTCAAAAAACAGACTGTAGAGATGAGTTTTCAAATTTATTTATTTTCAATGATCTAAGCAATGCACCTGAGCTCCACGTGGCATCGAAATAATAATTTGGGTGCCACGTGGAGCTCCATGTGGAAGCTTGGAGGACGGAGGCCTTTTCCTATATATATAATGAAAATTGACATATGACCTCGAGGCACTTGTTGGTGGCTTGAGTCAGAGGATCTGTTGTTTATGATTCCAACTGCAGTTATACTTTTGGAGATTTGATGGACCCGACTGTTCTTATTCAGCCGCTAGTTAGGGAACAGAAGGCCCACGTTCGAGGGTTTGAGAACCGACAGGCTTCCGAAGGGAACGAAATACAATTATTGTGGATATCTTCGTATGCACTGTGTATTCTTTTTCACAAAACCTTAAGATTGTATTGTATTATCGAAAACTCATTAACAAAATTGTTCAATATTGCCGCTCCCGTGGACGTGACAATTTTGTCGAAATTGAATTTGTTTATGGATTTTCTCTCTTTCGTATTTTATCGTGGTGATATTTGAGTGCTTCCCTGCAACAGATAATAATAATAATAATAATAATAATAATAATAATAATAATCAAACCAACGTGCACGTGAGTCCGGGGCACTCAAGTGCTGCACCCCTAGCATCCTTGTACTCTTAGCTGGTGAGAGGTATTTTAGGAGATATGAATAATATTTTGCAAGTAAAAAAGTTGATTATTTAGCTACTTATAATTGAGTTTAATGTTGGGGAAATTGCGATTGGGACCAAAAAGTGTTGAGCTAATATACTGTTGGGTATTTGTGACCCACACAATAACTTTACTCTTTTCCTATTTTAATTAAAACATGATTGACTAAAGACTTTGGGATTTACTTGTTACGTGATTCCACTCCACGCAATTTAAGGAGTTGGTTTCAACTTTATTGGTTTGTGGTAAGTTAATCCCTATCTTCTAGTGATACACCTCTCCCTTAAATCTTTGATGGGTTAGGATTCGAGGGCATGCTATAAAAGAGGACAATGTCCCCTCTTCATCTCTAATATTATCAGAATCTTCTCGACGAATATTCTCTCAAATAAGGTATGCCTAAATCTTGATTGAAGATTAATTTCCCTAAGATATTTATTGCTTTAACAATTGGTATCAGAGCCCGATTAGGGCATATTTATTTTCAATAATAAAAAATTGCACCCTTTTGGCCGACAGTCCGGCGCCGTCCGGCACCTTCCGGCCACCGAATTGGCACTGGCTAACAGCCGGCGCCGGGGCCGATCGGATGACACATCGGACCGTCGGGTCCGATGACCAGAAAGGGGTGGGGGTCGGACTGTTGCTTACGGCAGCAACTTAAATAAATAAATAAAAAATTGCCATCCTTTTGGCCGACCGGACGATGCACCGGACCGTCGGCCAAGAGGACCGGTGAGGGAGTGCGATTAAGCCCCATGGGGGCGGCTACTGTTGCTTCCTGCAACTGCTATATATATATATATATATATATATATATATATATATATATATATTTTTTTTTTTTTTTTTTTTTTTTTTTTTTTTTTGAGGAAGATGAATAGTAGAAGGGGGTTAGGGTTAAGGCTTCTCGGACCGGGTCAGGTCTGTACCCGGCCCAATGACTCGAGCCAATGACCCAGCCCAGTGACTCTGCCCATGACCCATGTACTGGCCTACAACCCGACTCTTGGACCATTAACTGACCCAATACGGGTCCAAGACCCAAACCACTTCTGTTTAGTTTTTGTTTGCAGCCCCTATACTATACACTGCTTTCGCCGGTTGCAAATTAAGCTTTAAAATTCAGAACTTGTTTCTGCCACCAGATTGAACCCTTTTCGACTCAAACTTTAAAACGCGATATCTTGAGATATAAAACTCTGTTTTGCGCATATGACCTATCGATTTTAGTCTACTCGACGAGGTCTACACTTTGGACTGATTTATGAGACATTTTGACACTATTTTAGACTTGAAAATTCTACTTAAAGGTCATAAATCTGTTTTATTTTTTAAATAAAATTTTGAACTCCTTTTGAATATTTTGTATGAATACTCTTACACTATCATGTCATTATTTGTAATTACTGCATGTGCATCTTCACTTTATGACTCTGTTTTTCCTAAACTTAGTATATGAATGTATTTAGGGTATGAAACATTGAACTAATGACATGATAGAATGCCTAAGAGCTGTAATTCTATCTATAAAGGGGTTTAGATAGAACGGTAAAACAATCGTTTCGGGATGCGTAGCCAAAGTAGGTTTAAAGTCTGCCCAAAGGTGACCGATCTATGGAGGACATGTTAACCTTAAATTTTGAAATCCAATTTCATTAAGATTGCATGTGCATTCGTCTATGTGAACTACTATTTCTGTCCAAAGCTGATTTAAAAAATTCATGTAGATAGAATGAGTAGAATAGTCATGTGTGTCTAGGTGAGAGAGGAGCAACATTTCTGACCTAAGCTGATGGATAGCTTCAATCAAACCAAAAATACATCTGACTAGGTCTATGTATATTCCTAAACACAACTTAGGGAGACTTACGATAAGTCAAAGCTTCTGTCCAAAGGTGATGCTGAGACAATGAGTGAAGTCTGTCTCTCAGAGTGAATGTTCCTTTGCACATGCTTGTTTACACTCTGATTAATTCAACCTCGACCCCGGGTTTGAATTTTATTTTATAAAGTTCTAATTGAATAATGTGCTGATAGTCATTATTTTTCATATCAGCTATGGACGGATCAGTCTTACACCAACAAATGATCAGTATTGAAAAACTTAATGGCACTAACTATAACTCTTGGCGGATGGGTCTTGATTTGACCCTTAGATATATGGACTATGACTTTGTTCTCTCAGAGGACAAGCCAACTTTATCGTCCAATGTCACTAAAATCCAAAAGGCTTAATATGCTCGTTGGGATAAGGCAAATCGTATGACAATGATGATCATACGCGCTTCTATTACTGAGCCCATTAGAGGTGGTATTAAAACTACCGAAACAGCCAAAGAATTGTTGAAGATCATCCAAGACCAGTTCATTGGAACAGTAACGTCCTTACAGTACGGCTACTTAGTGCAATTGGTCAATATGCGATATGATGGAAATGAGAGAGTGCGAGAATTTATTCTTAAAATATCCATATTGGCTATGAAACTTAAAGAACAAGGAATTACAATCGAAGAAGATGTCGTAGTGCATCTAGCTGTTGTTTTTCTTCCTAAGCAATTTGATACCTTTAAAGTAAATTATAATGCTCAAAAGGATAAATGAGATTTAAATCAATTGATCTTGATGTGTGTGATTGAATAAGAGAGGCTTTAAGGAAACCAAGTAGAGTCTGCTAATTTTGGCTACAATCCGGCTTATAAGCCAGCTCATAAGAAGAATTTTAAGAAGAATGGTCAGAAGCAGAACTACCACAATGGTAAGAGAATAAATGAAGACTCCAATCTGAATGTTGTAAAGACTGACAATGATGATGGTTGCCACTTCTGTAAGAAGAAAAGTCATATCAAGAAAGATTGTTACTTATGAAAAAATATTATGAAGAAGAAACAGCAAGGAGGGGCTAATCAGCAGAAGCAGTAAGGACGGGCTAATCAGCAGGAGGAACCCTAGGTTGAATGAAAAGCTATTCTTTGACAATAAGGAGGAATTCTGAACAAATTCTATTTATTGAGGATAAATTTTATTGCTAATGTTAGACTTATTAGAGTTATTTATAGTTTTACTCCTCTAAGTGATAGTTTGACTATTACTTTGGATTCTATTAGTGTTGAATATGGTTCTCTATTAAATAATTATAATCGTTGAAATTAGTTATATCAATTTTCTTGAATATGAGACATTTAATGGGAGTTAAGAATAATGTTTTATCTTATTTTATGATATATTTATTGCATATATTATGCTTCATTTTATTGATCCTTTCATTTTGGTACCATTATTATTATTATTATTTGTGCATATGCAATGTTATTGTCTGGGAGCATAAGTGCTCAAATAAGGTTGTTTGAGCTATCGTAATTAGGCACCACGATTTGTATAGCTTTTGTCCTGATAGGTGAGTGATGATTTTCACATGGCATATGCCATAATATATCAGAACAACATACCTTAGGGGATATACACAAGAAGTTGCATTAAAGTAAATATTTTCTGGTATCACTAAAATCACAATGAGCTCCCTAATTTATTGATGATATTAGTGTCTTGACCATGAAACTGTCATAATAAGATTTGAAGAAATGATACATTATTGGCATTCATGATCCGACATTAAGATTGTTATTGAACTTGAAAGAATGTGTGTTACATCGAAATCTTGAAAGTCAATATTTTTACAAAACTTTAAAGGATGGCCATCCGTTTTTGAACTAAGCCAATCATGACGTTTTTCATTATTTTTCTTTTGTTTTATAATATATATATATATATATATTATTAAAGTTATTGTGTGGTTCAAGTGGGAGATTGTTGGGTATTTGTGACCCACACAATAACTTTACCCTTTTCCTATTTTAATTAAAACATGATTGACTAAAGACTTTGAAATTTCCTTGTTACGTGATTTTACTCCACGCAACTTAAGGAGTTGGTTTCAACTTTATTGGTTTGTGGTAAGCCAATCTCTATCTTCTAGTGATACACCTCTCCCTTGAATCCTTGATGGGTTAGGATTCAAACGCATACTATAAAAGAGGACAACGTCCCCTCTTCATCTCTACTCAATGTAATCGTGCCCATCATATAAAGGGAGATAGAAGCGAGGTAGAATTGTCCTCAATCTTACGGAGGCGGTTTCTCTAATATTATCGGAATCTTCTCGACGAATATTCTCTCAAATAAGGTATGCATAAATCTTGATTGAAGATTAATTTGCCTAAAATATTTATTGCTCTAACATATACTACACCCAAACGTTTTAGGGGAATATGGATTTCAGGTCTTTCAAGACCTTTGGAAAATGTGGAATATATATTTTCACTTTAAAGTGAAATATCGAAAATGCCCATTTGATCTATGAACCTGAAACCCTCGAGGTGCTATGGCTCTGGCGAGAATGAGCGCCAGTCGAATTTCGGCTCGTTTTCAAGGAAGAAGCTTGATATGATGTCATCGAGCCAGGGCTACCGTCCGATCGTCTAGGGAAGAAATTTTCAATGGAGGAGCAAGGCGGGAGAGAGATTGTGGGACGATGAGGAGCCGTCTTTGAAGGATCGTTGGTTTCAACCATGGGTTTCGAATTTCGATTTTACACGAGAACCACCACTATTAGGGTTTCAGAGCTTAAATAGGCTGATTTCATCGACGCCGAAGCTTATTCGCTGGAGAAGAAGCCGGTGTTTCCGGGTTCTACAAGATAACTCACAAACTCAAACTATTAAAATAAAGAGCAACATTGACATTTCATTTCTACAAGATATTTCAGAGGATTTTAATTTGTTAAAAATTTCAAAACTTAAAGCCCTAGAAATCTGTGAAAGCCTAATTTCATGAAACTTTCTTAACCGCTGTAATACCCCAAAACATCCCTGCTTTCAGCCTATTTTGCTACAGTGTCTTACAATGTTCAAGCTTTCTCTAAGGATTAGTCTAAGCAGAAGCTTGAGATTACCTCGGTTATCAAATAATAAAAATAAAAAGAAAAAATATCACCCACTTAACGTTATCCTAGGCTTCGAATATGCGATGTTCTTCTGGATTTGTGTCTTAATGGAGAACACCTTACTTTTTTTGGAAATTTTCTTTTTTAATATTTAAGTGGTATTACATGTATGCTGTGACTGTATAAGAGTGCCCTCGCTTTATCCACACAGGAAACTTTTTCAACAAATTTGTGGGGGTTCTTAAAATTCAAACTATTGTCCTACTGACATTGTTTAGATGGCGCGATGTGATTGGCTGCATACATAATGGGGCCCAAATATTACAGCCAGTCATGTCGCACCACATAACCTGTCTGCAATTTTGTCTATAAAAAATTGTCCACCGTTTATAATTTTCCTTGTTGCTACCTTCTTTGCTTTAACTTTTAGGGAAAAATTAAAACAAAAAACCCTCAACTTTCACTCTGATATCACTAACACATCTAAATTATTGATATTGTTAAATTAGCACCCGAAGAAATTATAAGTTCATCAATTAAACCCCTTACCGTCAACTCCCATTAATATGTGAACGAAAAATGTTGAGTTGGCATTCAAATTAACATATGAAGAAATCATAAGTTCATCAGTTAGATCCCTTCCGTCAACTCCCGTTAGCGTTTTCTGTTTGCATATTAACGGGAGTTGACGACAAGGGTCTAATTATTGAACTTATGATTTCTTCGGCTACTAATTTGACGATATCAATAGTTTAGGTATGTTAGTGATATCAAAGTGAAAGTTCGGATATTTTTAAAAAATTTCCCTAATTTTTACCCAAACGATTAAAATGGTGATTTCATTGGCAGCTGGGTTGCAGTTTTATAAGGGTTTATTTTATTTACAACTTATTCATATGTTAAAACTAAAAGGCAAATTTTGCTATTTAATTTGAAAAAAAAAGTGTTAAACAAGCTTACCTTGGCCTCAAAGGTAATGAGAGAGCCATTAGAATGCATGGACTTGTGAGGAGTGGGAATTGAAGAGTCCAAGAGGCAGACCATTGAAACCCATTGCCCTCTGTTAAGTGAGTCACCGACAAACACAAGTCTTTTCCCCCTAAGCCTCTCCAACAATGCTGTGCCATTGAACCTTTTAAGAGGAACCAAAAGACACTTAAATAACAAAATATGTAACAAGATTCCCAAGAAGTACTCACTCTTGAATTGATTCACCAGGGTGAAGTTTAGCTTAGAAGAAAAAAATACTAAATTCCAAAACATGGTTCAGGAAATGTGGAAAAAAAATAAAAGGATTTTTGAAGTTTACGCTTGGAATTTAGTTTGTAAAACTGGGAAAAAAAATTCATTACCCAGTGCTAGGCCCATACGCAAGGGGCTGGGAGGGGTGAACTGGATACAAACCTAAACTTTGGCTTTTTAGATACAATGTGGCTCCTCTCTAAACTCATCAATCTCGCGTCTTCACACTTGACAACCCAAGCCTTTTACCATTACACCCTACAATGGCCTTTTTATGTCTTATTCATGGAAAAACATAAAAAAAAAAAAGGAGAGCAGTCCTCTAGACAATCAAATGCGTCATACATATTTTGATATTTAGAAGTTTTCAAAATTATAAATGATTAAATTAATATTTCTTTTCAATCAAAGATGTCCAACTGGCTCTTAGGTTTAGTTTGGAAAGCCTAAAATAGGATGGTGAATTTAAAATCATCTGAAAATTTTATTTTAGAAAAAGAATACAAAATTTGGTATTTGAGTAATGAGAGTGGTTTTTGAAAAATATAGAATTTTAAAAATAGTTTTGAAATATCAAGAAAATTTAAAAATTTTACTTAATTTATAAAACATATAACATGGGAGCATGCATCTCCACCTCCAAAGCCTTCAAAATTGTGCTTTATGGCCTCTTTTGGATATCCTGTAAAAATTAATTATAATAAATTCATAACAAATATTTATTGTTGGGTTTTATGAAATTTTATAATACTATTTTATAGCAATTTTAGAGGTTTGGACGTTCTGTCAGGCCCAACAAGTGTATACCATTTCATATCAGATCGTAGCACAATATCTTAAGCCCAATTATTAAATTTTTTTTAAAGGCAAATTTAGGAAAACATGACTCATTTGAATTCGTTTCAGCTTAATATACCAACTCAAAAAGTTTTAGGAGAAAAAAAATCACTCTGTTTTTTAGGTACCCAAAAATAGTTAAGTCCAGCTATAAAAAATAGGAGTACTTGAAATGACCATGTTACCCTTACAATTGGGTTTCTTTCGGAAGAAGAGAGAGAGAGAGAGAGAGAGCCCTATTTCACTAGATGATTAGGGTTTTCCATGCTACTTGACTCAATTGATATCCCAAACAAGGAGTCTTAACCCAATATCCATGGATTTTGATGGGCCAAAAGGGACATGTTTTTTAATTCGGCCTTAAAGTTTGACCCAAATCCAACCATTTGGATCTAAGGCTAGGTCTAATTAAAATTCATACGAACTCAGGCCCAACTAAAGTTTTAACCAAAATAATAATAGCCTTAACAAGGTGTTCTGATCCCTAGGGTTGCCAACGTTGGTTGGGCCTGAAAAAGCCTATTTTATTTACAAAATATAAGGCTTTTAGCCGCCGTTCTAATAGTCTTAAACAAACTTGCACTTGGCTGAGTTATAAATTGGTACTAGGATATTGGTCTTAGGTAGGGCTGCAACAAAATTGAGCTAGTTTGACAATTCAGCTCGGCTCGGCCCGAAAAATAAGAGCTTTTCTCTTTAGAGTTCGGCTCAATGTCTTAGGTAGGGCTGCAACAAAACTGAGCTAGCTCGACAACTCAGCTTGGCTCGGCCTGAAAAATAAGAGCTTTTCTCCCTAGGGCTCGGAAGAAAGTCGAGCTCGAGCTAAGGCCGGCTCGACTTCATGGTTCGGTTTATATATATATAATAAGTAATTAACTTTGAAAGGTCTATTTTACCCTTCAAAGTAATCGTTTAAGTTTATCTAACGGTTACTTTGAAGGGTAAAATAGAAACTTTTGCCCCCTAATTACCCTAATTTTCACTATATATATATATATATATATATATATATATATATATATATATATATATATATTGCACACACTGTTACTCCTACCTACGGCTGCCTCCTGCAAGTCAACTCTTACTTCTCTCTTGTTGATGAAGCTCTCTCACCTTCTCTCTCTCACAGTCTCACGCATACAGGCTACGCCAATCGGATCGTGCCACTCAACTACTACTTTTCTCTAATTTAAGTGATTTCTAAACCTCTCTCACCTTCTTTCTCACGCATAAGGGATTCGGCTGCCTTCTCTCTATCTCTTACACGCAAGCACCCGCCATTGTCGGGTGACTGCCAACAGGTCCAACTCCAAAAGGGCAAGAACTGAACCTTCGACAATTGTTTATTTATTTCATATGTTGCATTGTATTTAATCATTCATTTAAATCTTTTATAGAATGCATATTTAATTGAAGGGAGCCGGTTAGGTCCTCCAAGATCCACGTGGAGCTCCACGTGGCACTCAAAACAGTGTTTGGGTGCCACGTGGAGCACAAGTGGACGGTATAGATCAATATTAAAAAAAAAAAAATCGAAAAACACTTTTTAAACCCACAAGTCAAAGTTTGACGGGTTTCATTGGTTCACATTTCACGGTTCAAAAAACAAACGGTGGAGATGAGTTTTCAAATTTTTTTTTTTCAAAGATGATCTAAGCAATGCACCCGAGCTCCACGTGGCATTGAAACAATATTTTGGGTGCCACGTGGAAGTCCACGTGAAAGCTTGGAGGACGGTGACCGTCCTCCCATGGAGGACGGAGGCCTTTTCCTTAATTGAATAGTAGTTTTAAAAAGTATCAGGAGAAAATTTTTTATAATAAAACATACTTGGCCCGAAGTTTGGCCCGAGCTTGGCTCAAGCTCGGAGAGCCAAGCTAGAGCTTAGAATTTTCGAGCTCGAAGACCCCAGAGCCGACCTTAGCTCGGCTCGTATAAGGTAGAGCCGAGCTAGAGCTGACCAGAGCTCGGGCTCGGCCCGGCTCGGTTGCAGCCCTAGTCTTAGGAGATGGCCTAAAAGGTTTAAACTTGTCAAGCTTGGTAGGACCTCAAATTGAGCCCAAATTTAAGCCCATATTTGGCCCATCAAACCTATATCTATATCTAAAACTTGGCCCACCAAACCTAGATCTACTATACCGAAAACTTGGCCCTTCGAGAGTCTAGTTTAGTGGTCCAATGGCCTAACCATCAGACACTTGCCAACCATACCAAAATCTAATAGAGGCAATAGAATCTTAATAAAAAAAATAACAAAAAATTTGGTCTTGTTTAAAAATGTTTTCATTATATTTAGGAGCATTTTATTATTTACAAATGTACTATAATGAATTGAGTGGCTTTATTTGGAGCCCATAAAGCTTCAGGCGCAAGCCACACCGTTGCATTGAAAGATTCATGGATTGCAATTAAAGGAAACATCCCCAAAACTTCAGCCGCAACCACCCATTTTTGAAAATTTTGTGGATTAATGCATTACCGAAACAGATAAAACTTGTCTTCTCAAAAAAAAAAAAAAAAAAAAAAAAAAACCAAGAAACTTGTCCGTATATAAGTACAATCCTCAAATATAAAAGGTAGCGCTATTTGCAACCATAGATTTGCAAAAAGCTTCGAATCAGAAATGGAGATCATATTTCCTTCCACTTTTCCATGGAATGGATCCTAATGTATATATTAGACCTATCATCACACTGTCAGATCTTTATTTCAAGTGGCAACATCCCAAAAAATGATCGTGATTGCATATCATGTGGTTCTCAAGTCACTTTTTGAACTGTGTACTATGGGAAATTAACGCTGCCATCTCAAGATATATACCTTTTCTAGCATATTGGAACAAAAAATGATCTACATCGCTGAAAGCAGTCAACAGTTCTGCACTTACAAACTCATCGTTGCAAAGAAAAAAATAATTGTAAATAATGGTACCTAATTTAAAATTATAATTTTCAAAAGGAATTATGAATCTAACCCGTTCAACTCTTAAATGGATGGTATCAGATTCAATGAATTTTATGTCATCACAGTAAGTTTCTATCAAGTTAGGGATGCAGCTTTGAACCGAACACGGGAACCGAGGCTCCCAAACCAGTCCCAACCGCACCGAAAACCGATTGGAACCGAACTGAAAACTAATTCGGTTCGGTTTCCGTTTAGGGTGGCAAAAACCGCAAAACCCGTGGGGGTAGGATGAGTAAACAAAAAAAAAATCGGAAAAAAAAACACAAAAAAGACTAAATAAAACACCCACACGGAACCCAACCGAACTGAGTGGGTTTCGGTTTCAGTTCGAAAAAAAAAAAAATACAGAATCAGTTCGGTTTCGGTTCGGTATTTTTGATGAGTGATGTGAGAGAGAGAGAGAGAGAGAGAGAGAGAGAGAGAGGACCTTGGAAGGTTACACTGATGTGGTTGCCACCTCCAATTTTGATAGGTTAAATCCATTCTCCCAAACTTCTGGCAAGCCAACTGATCAGACATGAAGGAACACTGTCTCTCAGAATACAAGGGATATGACACATTGTCAAATACCCATTTCCCCGAAAACAAGTTGCATTGCGACTCGCCCCCCGATCGATTCTCAACTCGGGTGTTGAGGTTTGCCGTAATGAAAATTGTGAAGACGAAGACAACGGCAACAACAAGGGTGATGAGGGAAGTGAGCAGCCTACTCCTCACTCCCCATGCCCTTAGGACTAAGCCTATCAAATACTTCTTACCCATTCATTCGCCTTCTCATTTGTCTTGGTTGGTTATATTTGGTTTTATGGGTGTTTTTTAAGATTTAAGGGAGGCTTCATTTTTTATTTTTTTTTAATGTTATTTTAGAAAAAAATGACTTCTAACTTATGGATGTGGTGGAATTATTGAGAAAGGTAAATAACCAAAATGTTCATGACTAGATGTTGTGATATTTTATTCATTAAAAAAATAAGGTTTTTTTTACAAATACCTCCTATGTTATGCTGAAATTATATAAAACTCCCTTAGTTATGCCTATTTACACTGTACCCCTACTTTTATGTTTTCTTTACAAACACTCTCTTGCCGTTAAAATTCAGTTAATTAGGCGTCATTTTTTCAATTAAATGATATATTTGCCCTTACTTAACATTATATAGAAAATGGTTATTGTATATTTTCCAACTTTGTCCGCATTTTAAACGGTGGATAAGCATCGGATCCTGCCCAAATTTTTTGGGTGGAATATGATTGATCTCCTCTAAGTTATTGTGTTATCCGATTTTCACGTAGGGTTCCACATGGGCTCACTTGGTTCGTAACGATTGTAGGGTTGAGATGGTACTAACGGGGGTAGCATTTTAGCGCTAGCCACGAGCCAAATGAGCGTCATGAACAACCAAATCGAAAATTGGGTAACATAGCAAATTATAGGAGATCAATCATGTTCCACTTAAAAAATTTGGGCAGGATCCGATTTTTATCTATCGTTTAAAATGCGATCAAAGTTGGGAAAAATATAATAACTATTTTGTATATAATGTTAAGTAAGGACAAAGGCGTCATTTAATCGAAGAAATGATGGTTAGTTAATTATCTTTTAACGGCAAGGAGATATTTATAAAGGAAACATAAAAATATGGGTACAATATAAATAAGTATAACTGAGAGAGTTTTATGCAATTTCAATATAACTTGCAGAGATTTGCAGAAAACCTAAAAATTATATAGTATAATTTTATTTTTCCTTATGAATGGTAATATTGGTAACGCCACTAATCTATAGAATTATACTTTGCCCTTTATTTTAATCAAGTTCCTTCTCGCTGAAATGAGCATAGAGTCTAAGGTACTAAGAGCACCCACCTCGATCATAGAGCTTGACGTTGACATTTTTCAAGGTCCTTGATAACTATTATTCATTTTTTAAGGAATTTTTGCATATACTGCGTAATATATGTCGTATTTATATTTTGCCCCTTGTGTTTCACCTATTTATACTGCAGTCCCTACTTTTAAGTTTCCTTTGCATTTTGGCCCATGCAATGATAATCAATGATTGATTATTATAAAACTAAACTTTGACTGCTTGGAATCAGATGATGGAGATCATTTTTTACCATAATTTTATACATAAAGAATCTTGAGATCATGAGTCTACCATCAAACAGTTAGATTTTGATTCGCATGACACACATATTGAAAAGTAATCCAAGAACACCCACCATCATGATCACTTTTTGTATTATATGCCATAAGAAATCAAAAATCTGACCTTCTGATGGTAGACTCATGATCTCACGATTCATTGGATAGAAAATTATCAAGAAAAATTATCTCCATCATTTGATTCCAAGCAGTCAAAGTTTTATTTTATAATAGTCAACTGTTGATTAGTCATTGTCGGGGTAAAATGCAAAGGAAACTCAAAAGCAGGGATCGAAGTGTAAATTGACATATCTTAGGGGATAAATGTAAATAGGATTATGCGATTAAAAGGAGCATAGAAAATGGTAGGACTCACAAATTTTTCCTACTAAAATTTTCTTAAATTAGTTTTAAAATTTACATCTTATTTCCTTCAAATTTTCCTTTTCTTTTTCCAATCTTTTTTTAACAAATTTGGCCTAGTGAAAAATAATGAAAACTTCAACCCATCGCACTTCTTTGATAGCATACCTGTGATCAACATATTTAATAAATTATTAAAAAAAAATAAAACTATTATAAGAGCGGGGACAGTTTTGGAAATCCATTACATAAAAAGTAGTATAAACGGTAGGTGAGAGCAGTTGATGTCTTTCTAATTTACCCAATAAATCTCAGTTGTCAACCTTCAAGTGAGGAATAAGATGACTTGTAAAACACATATGTTCAGAATGGAAATAGGGGAGCTCTATTTGCAACCTCCTGGGCCCACCTGTCTAGGACCGTGTTCGGGCCCAGATATTGGGCGGCCTAATTATTTTCAACCACAAAAACTAGTCCCGAACTCCGTCTAGATGGAAATTCAGGCTAGGCTTGCCCAGAGTCTTTTCGTGCTCAGGCTCTTTATTTAAGCCCAAACCTGACCCCAATCGGGTAAAGGCCGAGGTGGATTCGGGCCAGCTCAACATATTCCCTCAAAATAATTGGGCTTGGCTGAGCCGGGCCGAGTTCAACTGGAATTTCAACACCCTAATTATTCCTATCCTAAAAATGAGGCTCGAACCCAACTAGAGCTTTTTATTCAAGCCCAAATCCAAACCAGACGAGCAAGGCAGGCCGGATTCGAGCTGAGCCTCGTCCATTGACAGCCATACAGCTGTCAATGATTTGATATGAGGGGGCAGGTTGGATGCTTTTACAGTTTTGGTAGGTGCAAATAGAGATACCCATAGCCCTAAAGCATTTCTCTAACACCTTCCGATAGACCGACGTCAACTGTCCAATAATTTATGTAAAAAAAAATATTCGGGAGGAAAGCTCATCATGCAAGTGATAATATCGCAAGTGGGTTGATGAAGAATCTTAACAACCAACTTCAAAAGCAAACCTAATTCATAAATAAATACTTTTGATAGGATCATGTCTCTACCCATTAATCCTAATTACAATATGATTTACGGTGTCATTATTTACACCTCACCCCAAGGATCAAAATTTCGCCTGAAATGATCGAAATTTCGGTCTAAATTATCGGTTTCGGTCCTCACCGAAATGATAATTTGGACCGAAATTTTGGTCATACTTTGCATGGGACTCAAATTATCGGTTTTCGGCCGAAATTTCGGTCCAAATTTTCGGTTTCGGTCATGCCCGAATCCAAAATTTTGCCCGATATTTTGATCCTTGCCTCACCCCATCTGTTCTAGCCAGAATGCATTGAGTGCTTTGAATTACATGATGGAGATCTTTTTTGGTATCAATCTTCCATACAATGGATCTTGAGATCACAACGGTACAATCATATGGTCAATTTTTTATTCTAAGTGATTTTAGGGTTAGTTTTTGAGAGTGTGCAACGGAGATAAAAACTTGATCATCTAATGATATGCCCATGATCTGAAGATCCATTATATGATAGATTGGGGCAAAAAAGGATTTTCATCCTCTGATTCCAACCAATCAATACATATCGGCAGAAGAAAATTGGGTGAAGTTACAGCTTCAGAGGGTGTAAATAATGGTGCCCTAGGGGTTGATGAGGCTCTATCTACATCAACAGGCAAGTCAATACTCCCATTTAGGGACGGACAGAATCCTATCAAAAGCTCATATATCAAAGCCCTAACAAATTGGAGGTCAGACTTGGACATGAAGCTTGCCTTGATATAGAGTAGATCTCTTGAAATAGTAGTGGCGGGGTTGTTGGTGCTACTTTGATTTATGGATAAATGGGGAATGACTCCTTGCAGCCCACTTTTAGGACACGGTATACTGTCTTTAGCAATTCAAGTCATCAAAGTTGAAATATGAGCTAAAAATTACATTGGTTGAGCAATTTAAACCATTCGATCCATGCACTTTAACATGAACCGTTGTACCTATTTTTTTTAATAATTATTTTTTAAGTACAACGATGAGATGGCTCCAAATCTCTTACTAGGCTTGATTCTTTTATTAAGATATGTGCTAGGAATGGACTAATAGTTGGACTATTTGGATTGAACAAATAGTCCAACCATGGCATCAAGCATTGGCAGATAGTGATAGCTATTGGGAAATATGTATTGGTATTTTGACCAACCGATACCGATACGACCCTAATACCAATATTGCGGTGGTATCGGTATCAGTAGAGTTAGTCTCTTAATTATTAGGTCCATCTCTTGCCAACTTTGCACTACTAGCATCATTAGCCTCCTTGCTCCACAAGGCAAAGTTCTCAAAGTGGGTCCCACTCACACTACCTTGTACCTTGGAAGCAAAGGGTCTCTGGTCATGGGTGTAAGGGATGTGTGAGTGGGATCCTCTAAAAGTTGTGGGTAGATATAATAGACAGTAGCTTGGCCCTTTGACAGCTCTACACAGCCCTACAGAAGGAGATACCAATCTAATTTAAACTAACTTAAAGCGTAATTCTCATATTTCTCTTGTGAGTGGTTGTCAACTAGTCACTTTTTAGAGATCGATTCTTCTCAAAGGCATCATGAGAATTAGGACAAAACTCTCCTTACCGTCATTTAAATACCATTTTTCATTTATGAGGAAGCTCATTTTACCGCCAAGGCCCAGGCTAGGTTTCCTCCAGTGGCATCCATAGTGACCAAGTCTAGGTATGGGAATCAAACGGCTCCAGCAATATACAGAAAAAATGGTAACTTTTGGCAATTTTAGAAAAAAAGGGGAAATTTTTTTAACTTAAAGAAAATACTAATAATTATAAAACATAAAAGAAACCGTGTCGGACCTACGAGCTAAGGCTCGTCTACAAGGCACAGCACAGCAATTCAGGGCAACGAATCAATGGGCCAGACTCATGCCTCACGTGAGAAGTCCAACCAGCATAAAATCAGTCATTATCACTAATAATCGCACAAACCCAAATTCATAATATTCAATTTCGTAAATATTCCTTCTACGAGACATTGATCCTTCTGAAAGAAACCCATCATAATCACCATCTTTCTGATTATAATAGAAATCACTTCGACAAGTCACAAAAAATAAGCTTACATAAAGAAAGGAAGGCTGGATATTTCTGTGCTTAGATAAACAAAATTCTTGCTCAAATGTGAAATATACAGAGTATCCTACTTGTTTGAACAACAATAAAATGACAGAAATGAGGAAGAATAGAGCAAACAAAGATTCCGAACCAGACTCGGGTGGTTGGAAACTCTAATAAAACACAACAAACTAAATGCTGTGGGAGCTTAGAGCCATTACCTTGCACTGTTCGTTCATGGCCAACAATTGTGCCTCTTTCTTGTCAAGCAGAGAGCTTAGCCTGACGTTTTCGGCCATGAGCTTTTGGACTTCAGCTTCTTTCAGCATTTTCTCGCTTTCCAAGTGGGTAGTCTTGGCAACTAGCCTGTTGAAAAGCAGCATTGCATCGCTCAAAACTCTTAACAGGAACTCACCTTACCTTACATGGACTGAAATTCAAACAATAACCAGAGCTAGTTTATTACTATGATTGTAACAAAGGATATTTTCTACCTCGCAGAACTTTTACTGAGTAATATTAGATCCCCACGTACTTTAAGTTGGTTTAAGCCTATGTTACTTAGTTTGGTACTTCGCTTGATTCGAATTCAGTTTCGCAATTGGCAATTGGCAATTTGGTACTATAATGCCAACCCACGCTAGGGGTAGGATGAGTTTTTTTTTGTCTTTTTAATTATTTCAAACTATATAGAATTATATAATATAATAATTTTAAAATATATTTTAATCACAAACAAACTCCAGCTATATTGGTTAGGAGGTGGTACATTTTGTTTCAAGTGACGTCGTGTGTTCGACTCTACTTATGGTTTTGAACTTATGAATAAAATCTCATATCTCTTAAGAGGAAAGACCGATTCGCCCATGACAACTAATTTGAGCGAATTGTATTGTAAACTGGTTCCCTCGAACCAGTTCGCAGTTTGCATGGCAAACCAGCGAATTAATGATCATATGTTTAGCCTTCTTTTGAAAGAGGAGAGTTCCCTCAATTTAAAGAGAGAAATAAATGTTCAAAGCATCATTAGTTTTCACTGATTCTATGAGTGACACCGAATTCAGTCAAAACACGACTACCATCATTATTAGGGAGCCTTGAACTCTATGGTAGCTTGCTTTTGGTGTCCATAAAATCCCGGTCACAATAAATA